>VDFB02372767.1:0-62520 GCA_007258455.2 Sequoia sempervirens | reverse complement strand
TTTAAATCATTGTATGACTTACATCAACAGCTTTGTAGAAAGCAAAATGATATGTTCAAATGAAGCAATGGATAATGATACACAAAAAGGCTGCTGCAGAATTTAACTTTTTAACATGTGCACTAGTAACATTCAATGATGACTTGATTCCACTTTACCATCATGTATGGATCGTTTTTTAACCCAATTCTTGCATAAGTATTGAAGAAGGTAAGCAAGAGAAAGGGGATTTTTTGTAAGAATCCAAGTTTATTTCTCCTTGACGATCTCAAATTTCACTGTATGGACATTTTATCAAACACTTTGCACTGATTCATAGAGCTAAGTTTTCTGAGTTTGTTTTGATGTCATATGTTTGCTTGAATGTTTCCAAATAGCATGGACAATATAGACCAATATAATTATATATCAATTATTCAAACTTATGACTGGACACATACATAAATTCATAATTATACTGTCACAAACAGTCCACAACTCACAGAGGAAAGCTTCAGAAATTAATAAAATAATATCAGCTGACCTGTTCACTTCAGGAAGGTGACGCTAGAGTCAGAATTAATTGATCATTTTACTAGCACTTGTTCCAACTCATGCCAAGAATGTACGCAAAAGGCCTTCCAACTGTATGTAAGTGGTGACCAGCTAGCAGATATAATTATCTCCTGGATAATAAATTCCAATTGCCCAATTCTATAATCAATAATTACCAGATCTGGAAATTCCAAATAGCCATTGACTTTCCCGAAGGTCCGTTCAATTTCTACTAATTTCAAATTGCAGACCCCCTCATTTGCTTGACTAGTGGCTAACATAATCTTGTAAGCATATTCTCGTGTGCCTTTAGAAAAAACTGCTTGAGCATAGACAGATATGAGAACAACCCCTTCATATAAGGTGGCATGATGGCAAGGAATACTCAATGGTTTAAAACTCAATCTTCCCTTGCTATGTCTCCCATGATGGGTGGCGGCGATTGTATGTATAGCTACAGACTCCTAGAAATTTGTCACCCCTTATAACCCCTCAGCATATGTGTCGGCTACCTTGAATCCTAAAGGAATATTGAAGGTGGCACGATGCAAACGACCTCACATGTATTCCCTTATACATCGTGCCCTTATCTTTATCTGATGGCTACCATAAATGATTTGGCAATTTTAGACCTTGCATTTTGGGTCCTAACCTCTCTGACCTCAACAAATAGTATAGCACTTTAAAGGCTATAACAAATAATGCTAGGGCTAATGGGCAACCACTTTGGGAGTAACCTTATTTGGGATAATTTTCTTACAAATTTCCCAAGCTTGGATACATTTTGCATTTTTGTCCTTAGCAGTAAACAACTTCCTATAAAAAATCAAAAAAGACTTTAATAATGTCTTTTGTATTGTGCAGCCACTACTCATTTTCTTTGATTGGTCCAATTGCCTCGGAAGTATTCTTAACCCTCAACATGTTGAAGAAGAATTTCAACCCTTTGTCCCCATCTTTCACCCAATCCAATTTTGCTCTAATCCTTGCACCTTGAGCTTTTTTAACCTGTTAGCATCTAAGATTATGCTCAATTTCACTTAATTGGTGAACAAGTTCTTCATTTTGCCTATCATTTTGGGTCAATTTTTCAATGTCCAAGAGCCTATCCTAAAGTCCTAGCTCCTGCCTCCTACCTTCTATAGCAATTTTTTTACCAATAGTTTTCAAAAGATCTTTTAAGCTTTCTACCAATTCATCCCAGAAATCAATTGCAGGCTCTTTATGATAGAAGATCTTTTTGATTCTTCTCATGGTAGCAATACCATCTAAACAATCAGGATTTCTCAAAAGAGAAGTGTTAAGCTTGAACAAATTATTTCTCCATATTAAAACCTTTTTCCCTTCCTCTTTGATTATAATCTTAGCCTCAACAGGAGAATGATCAAATAGTGTGTTAGGCTCAACGAATACACAATTTGAATCCTTATTGCTATCAAAACTAAATATGTTCTCACTTGCAGATCTATCTAATCTACAATAAATTTGTTTGTTCCCCATCGGGTTATTGCACCAAGTACACCAAATGCTTTTACTCTCTTTTTTTTCCTTCAAGCAGATCGAATAGCTTTAGGAGCTTTTTCATTCTGTGCTAGTAGAATAATTCATTGTCTTCCCAAGTCCAAACATTACCCCCAGCTTTATCTTCCTTTTCTTCCACCATATTAAAGTCACCCCCAAGAATTCAAGGTACCTTAGATAGCTCATAGGCAAGCCATTTCCAAATCTCAATCCTTTCTTTATATTCATTAGGAGCATAAATAGCACATACTCCAAATTTAGCATCATTCCTTTAAAAAAATTACCCATATGCACCTATTACATGGAGAGCAACCTAACTTAACAACATGATTAATCCACTTTTGCCCCACCAAAATAGCAACACCACCTTTACCTTTGCAATGGTTGGAAGAAAAAACCTTAAAACCTTTCCAAACAAATCTAAGAGTTTTACTTAACTGGAACCCTACTGCTTTAACTTCTTGGATCATTAGAAAGTCCATATCTTTTTTATTATTGCACAAGGTTCTTCAAACAAATTTTCTGTCAAGGGATTCCAATCCTCTAATATTCCAACTTAGACAATTAAAGTTCATCTTAAGAGGTTTGGATTAGGCTTTTGATTGTTATAAAGCCTATCAAAGCAGGAAGGTAACCTCTCCCCTTTTCCTTTCTTCCCTGGTTTTTGAGCATTGTTGCTTTTGCTAACTTGCTTTCTTTCCCTCTTTTCCTCCTCTTTAGGGTTTTATGTTTTCTTGATTTTTTTCTTCAATATCATCTTCTTGAAAAAGACGATTCATACAGTTTATATTTTTTTCCACAATGACTTCCTCACAACCTATTGGTAAACCTTCAGAATTTGTTGATTTAGTAGCCTCTGACTGGTCTGGTAGTCTATTCTTAGCCTCTTTGTTCCTCCTATTAATTTGTTCTTTTAGATTATCCAGGACAATCTCTTGAGCATTTTTCTTATGAGGAATAGGAGTCTTTTTTGGGGGTTTAACCCTTTTCTCTCTTTGTCAGATTTGTCCAATTGCTTAGGCAATTCGTTGGTTCCATTAGTATTTCCAGGGTCACCCTACACAGAATGTTCTTTTGTCATTTCTTGATACGGCTCTTCATTATTTTCATTCTTGGAAAATTCCATTTCCATTTGTTCTTCATTTTCTATTTTATCCACATAATTGGGGCCTTCTACTTCATCATCTTCCCCAAGATGGGAATTGTCATTTGGGGGCAGAATCCCCCAAGTTATTGAGTGTGGCCCCCTTGGGGTTAGAGTGTTTATTGAACTTCTAAGTCTAGGGCAGTCTTTTCTCAGATGTCCATCAGACTTACATAAGAAACAAGCATTTAGAGCCCCAAGAGCCTCAATTTCACATTGATAAACTTTATTTTCCAATGCAAATTCTATAACTTCCAGGATTTCTACCACAATATTAAGAGAAACCAGAATTCTCACATTCATATAAGGAAGTGTAGCCCTTGTTTCTTCAATTTGCAGAATATTTCCAATAAGTTTTAGAAGTTGGGGCAAAAAAAGTCCACACTTGTGGAGGAATATTTTTTATATTCAATCATCTAGGTATTGAACAAAACATTATTTCATCTTTTGTGATCTTAGGGGACAAAGCTACAAATTTAAACAATGTTTGTCCAATGTTCCAGAAATCCTTTTTTGAAACCCTCTTCTGCATATTATGATTCTTCAAAAAATCAACTAACAGCCCTTTTTGAATCATCCGGTAGAAGGAAATATAAATACCCAATTTTTTTCCCCAAACATTATTCAGCTAGTTATCAAAAAAAGTTCTAGATGGCAAATTCTTTACATCCATACAAGCAAGGAAGATTGTTGCATTCCTAAGCCTATTCTCTTTCTTTCTAACCAAACTAAGCATTTCTAAATTAGGAGAAACCCAGAATCCTAGGCAAAATAGGGTCCTTACCTCTTTTGTTTGCTCCTGCACTGGACCCTTTATCTCCACCCATATTGGCATCTCCACCGTCTCCTCCGAATCCCACTTCAAACTCTGAATTTTGTGGTGGTTTCTCAGGTTCCTTCACTTGCAGAGCCTCGTTGAAGGATTTTTTTTCTTCATTGTTGTCCTTCAACCCCCCTCCTCACCAGATACATCACTTGCCATCGAGCCTCGCACACATGAACTAAATGCAACTGTGTACAGGCAGGACCAAATCCCAAAACACACCCTCCAAGCCCAGACTTTTGCCACGAATACCAATTTAAAAAATGAAAAGAAACTAAACTAACAACATATGGGAAAACTATTGTCAATAAAACAAAACTAAGCTTACTCAAAATATCAAAAGAGCACAATTACTTAGACCAAGGCCACATAGAAGACCAATACTTGCAAGAGGAAAGGAAGAAGCTCATAGTAGGTCAATCATGGAGGGTGACTATTTGTCTCCCCAATCAATCTTAGAGCTCCTCCTTCACTCTTCCCATTCACAAACAATTCTTGAAAATCGTAATCAGTATATATAATTGACATTGATCAAGTTATTATGTCCAATCATAAAATGGGAAGGAAAATGTTTTGAACTTTTGAGCAAATATTTGTCATCTGAAAGGTAAATTGAATACAGTACTTACATTGCTATATGTACTATTTATGCATTGAGTTCTTGAAAGCTGAATAAAACATGGACTTAGAAACCAGCAATGGGTTATAGAAGTTTAGGTATATCATTGTGTGATAGTTAAATTGAAAGTTCTTGGTAAAAAACTGTGTCAAGATCAAGGATAAGAAATTATGTGTTACCTTAGTATGAATGATTAATAACATTGGATCAAATCAAGACGAACCTAACCATTTCATTGTGACAAACAAGTGCATTATGATAAACCATGTAGCATAAAAGCCCCATGACTATGTTCATATGCTGATGTTGAGTACTGAGCTAGTCTCATGTCCTGGAATGATAAGACGTTGAGAGGCATAACTAATAGTAACCTGAGACCTAAGCAGTTATTAATACTAAAGAAACAATTGAAGTCACATAGTCAGTAGTGAGTGAATATCTCTGTCTTTCCAAGTATAAACTCTGCAACTATTGAGTGACTAAATTAGGAATTGATTTTTGGCAAATTTTCTAAGGTTAATAGATCATAAGGAATGTTTGATTGACATAATTTCAAAAATTAGTAATATCTAAGATCTGCTCAAACATAATTCTCAAGGTTTGAACCTATTATTTAATAGAGTATTAGAGTCAATATCAATGAATCAGATTTATGAGTTCTATCTGAAACAAAGTAGGGCAGATCCTAAACTGAAATATTGTCTGTATATGAGCTATGATCACCAGAACTTGACTAAACTAAAAAATGGCAGACTTGAATTACTATTACAGTATTCTTAAAAAATATGAGTTCAAAGAAGCACTAGATTCAAATCTAACCTACTGTTTGGTTATCTAGCAAAACATGAAAACAAGACAAATAGTTAATGAAGCGAACAACAGTATTTTAGACAAGGATAGATGTATACTCCCCTGGATCAGAAATGTTCTACTGCCAAAAACAAATGGCCTCTTTGTACACACCTTTTTAGGTTTTTGAAGTTCAACAAAGCATGGGTAAAAAGTGGCCCAATTTCAGTTGAACCCTATATTTATGCCCGTAACACATTAACATGGTGAAGATTATCATTTATATCATTTAGCAGCCCAGCTATTCATATTAGTTCATCCTGTCATCTTTTAGTCTTAACATTAGTCCAATATTAATTGCCTGCCATGAGACATCAATATATATACTGTTCCATGGCTTAGCATATTTAGTGACTTATCATACAATCCATGGCATGTTATCTATATTAAATTTAAGAAAATATAACACTGTAAACTAAGACAAAAAAGAAAAAGGTCAAGATGCTAAATAAACTCAAGAAGTGCTGAGCTCTTTTATCCCCATTCTATATGCATAAATATCACAGGTTGAGAAGCCAAACCGCAAATCCCAAAATCGAAGACTGCCACCATGACCTCCCGTAACAATTATATTTTTGCTTTCAGCATCACTGCAGTGCAACAAAATAAAGCACCAAGTGAATCATTTACAACACACCACCATATTCTAAACAGAAATTCCATCTTCAATATCACAACAAAACTTTGCAATCTAGATGTGGGCACTGGATTTTTACATTGTCCCTATAACATGTGAATTTCTAACATTTGGGATGCTTGAACCCATTATGTAACAAAATGCAAAATAAATATCTCATTCATAAAAAAGCCACTAGATACATACCACCACCAACCATAAATACGATTTTCAAATCAAAAAATATTTATCTAAAAAAACATCAGCCAAGTAAGATCATAATATTATAAGAAAATGCACCCAACGTCTTGGTAAATATTGCACCATAATCAGGTGCTTTTTGGTTCTATTGAACAAACTAGGTACATAAAACTATAATCATACACTATTGGATCATCCTGTCCATAAAAAGATAACATAGCTTCCAGTAAGGAATTTTGTTCTTTGATTCTGCAATTTAAGCACTAGCCCACACTTGCCATATAAAAATGCCCAAGGTAATAGTGGCATCAAGCTTAGAATTATTTTCAGCTTATTCACCAAGTGCACAAAGTTTTGTTCCAAGCAAATATGCCTAGGCAGCTAGACACACAGGCGGCCAACAAACATTTACCCAAAATGTAGGCTTTGGAGATACATATCCAAGTTTTATATAGAAATTTCAGGTTTTTCTGAGTTCTACAAGAAGAAGAGGAAGAAATTATTGTTATGCCTTCCATGGCTCCTCCAGCTTCAACTCCCAATTAACTTAACAGAACTAATGGTAATTTACAAGGTGCCTCTAATGTAGGAGGATCCTAAAAGTCGAGCAATCTCACATCACCCAAAAAATATTTCTAATAGCTTGTGTGTCTTGTGCATTTTGATGTTTAGATTTCCATGCACCAGAATAACTTGCATGGCTTGTGTATTTTGATGTCTTTTTGTTGGTGTGATGTGTTAGTGGCAATTTTGTTGTGAGTGGACCTGCACAATTCTTGCACTTTTCACAAATTGTTCTTTGCACAAACCAATCAAAATACATCGTTCCATGCACCTTGTGCAAGGTTTGGTGATGCAATTTAGCCCATGCATTTTGCAAGCTTCTACGCAACCTCTGCAGTCTATAGCATTAATGTGCAAGTCTCTGCATAGACTTTTTTTTGCCACTTGGCTCTTTATGCCATTCTTCTTCCATGAATATGAATTCTAAAGATACTAGATGGTTGATTATGTCTACACAAAATATTTCCTTCTTGTTACAATGTGTTTCCATACAGTTTTTCTACAAATTTAGTTATACACAAGCCTGATAAGCAGATTTTTCAGTCAGATCTGCGAGCAAGTATTTCTAAAAACCCACCAATTGTCAATTGCTCTCATAAAACAGTGACAAACTGATCAAAACCTCATTTATTGACAACAGACTTGTTGGTCTTCAGATATAAAAATCGTCATGATCCAAACATCCTTTTAAGTGTAAATTACACTCACTTCTTGAAATGGCAATTATGCTAGATCAACAACACTATGCATAACCATTCTAATATAACCCTGTACTTTCAAGAAGAATAGGTTCAAATTTTGGAGTTCAAGTTGTAGAATACCTAAGTCTTCTACGATAGTTACAAGATTTGAACTTGGCTTGGACTTAGCAAGCTGATTTTTGGACTTGGATTCTGCTTAGAGTTGGCAAAGACTCAAATCGAAAAAACTGTGAAATATAGAGATTTTTTTATGCATTCAAAGCATAGTTACAAGAATCGAAGTCTATGAAAATTCAGCAAGCTGATTTCTGATGTGGACTCAGACTCACCACTTAGACTTGGCAAAGACTTGGCAAATTGAAAAAACCATGAAATATAAAGACTTTTAAGTATTTAAGTTTTTAACATCCATCCTGCAATAAATAAATTTTGAAGACAATAAAATAATAAAACGACTTTGATCATATACACAAGGATACATCAATTGCATGACTATAAAAGTGGATTCCAAACTTTTAGTTGACAGAAATGACATTTTTAAGATATATATATATATATATTTGGCGTTACAATTCGCACCTTTGGGGTGTGTATTGGCAACGGACAGCTATGCACAGTGCGTAATGACTACTCTTCAAATTAGGAGGGGAAGCTCCCTCTTTTGCTGAATGTGTGAAAAAGTTAATGTTCTAAATCCTATCTTTTTGACTCAGCTGGAAGAGGCACAAGGTTAAGAAAACCAATACATTGTAGCTAAGGATTTTCTCTAGTTTTGCAGATCTTAACTACAACTAACTAAATGCTTTAACTATCCTATTTCCTCGAGAGAAACTGAGCATGAGGACTTAGGAGTAGGGAATTGGTATATGAAACAACCCCTGTGGTGTTTGAATCTAACCTTCTGATTTCTGTGTGTTTTTTGTTTATTTGTGTTTTGGGAGTTTTGATGCCAGAAAAGAAAATACTTGAAATACACAAATATAGGAAAGGAATGTGTGAAACAAATGAAACACAATTGATTTTTATTGAATGCAAACACAAATAAGACATACCCATTTGCTGGTAGAGAATTTCATAAGTCTGATTTTTATTACAGCAGCCTGAATGGCAATCATTTTCCAACGCCTAGGTCTGATGTGCTGGAAGTTCGCGTTAGAATTGATGAAGATCCATGGGGAATAGCTGGGCGCCAACTGCAACTGCAACGTCGAAATGAACCCTCGTGAGTTTCCTTGGATCAAGAACAACTGCAAGTGTGCCAACACGGACACCAAAAGTCACTTACTAAAAATAGTAAATAACGAGGACAAGTCCTGAAGCACCTCAAAAAGATTCCCTAATCATCCCGTTAGCCTACAGGAACCGAAGTGATAAGCTAACTATGTTCCTCGAGCCATTGGCTAGAAAGGGAACATCACAGTATACGACAATCTTCACTTCTAAATTCCCAAGGAGGAGATGGCTCCTATCCGAGGTGTAGCTATGAAACAAAGATTATTAGTCACAACAACACACGATAAACCTTACTTCTAAATTCCCAAGGAGGAGACAACTCCTATCTGAGGTGTAGATATGAAACAAAGCTTATTAATCACAACAACACACGATAAACCTTACTTTTAAATTCCCAAGGAGGAGACAACTCCTATCCGAGGTGTAGATATGAAACAAAGCTTATTAATCACAACATGAAATGATAACTGGGACATCAAATCATACGAAGGACCTATCAATACAATTAACGATCGAACCAACAATTATATTTAACTAAGTGAACAAATACTGAATAGCGATACTACAGGCAAGGTGTCTCAGCATGTTCACTATCACAAATAAAAGCTCAAGGTGAACAGATACAAAATAACAACATTCAGGCAAATTGGGCTCAGTAATTTGTTATTGCAGCAAAAGTTCTAATTACAATGTGAACAGATACTGAATAGCGATACTACAGGCAACGTGGCTCAGCATGTTCGCTATCACAAGCAAAAGTTAAAAAAATACAATGAGCAAGAATGCTCTTACTTATAGACATCAAAGGTGTAGGGAACCCTAAAATCACCTTGAGTCAACATGAGTCTTGCAAGCATGCAAGATTCATCGCTAAACCTAAATGTATGCAACTATACAGATAACTAGAGAAACTACCTTAGTTAACTGATTCTAAATTAAACTAATTGGACTGTGTAGCACGCAAGTCCTTATTGATAATGAAAGTCAACTGATAACTAACATCAGTTAACTGAAACTGAAAACTAAATGAAAACTCCAACTGTACATAGATGTTTCCAAAATAGACATGCCATGATATGTGGGACAGCGAGTTAACTTGGAAAGAGGCGTCAAGTTAACTCTTGTGTTTAATGTCTATCCTAAAAAGGTGGCACAACCTGATTTGTAGTTCACTGGCCATGATCTCGAGCAATTAACCCTTCCACGAGGTTGTTGATTGCATCACCATCTGGAGATCAACACATCTCTTAACTGTAAATTCACTGCTTGTTAGCAACTTGAGCAATCCTAGAAATATCTGCACACTTCAACTGGTAGTTCATTGATTGGTAACTCTGGCGGCTACACAACTGAAGTGATGGCCTTTGTTTCCTCTGCAACTTTACGCTTTTGACACTTTTCACATTTTTCTCAATGGAAGAGTGTTGCATGACGAAACTGCGAAGTTTGACCGCGAACACTCTGGTTGTGAGAAATACACACAAATCGCTGCACACACAGAATTCCAACGGTATCAACCCTCTAAACTAGCCTTGGAAAGCTATCAACTATATGAGGTATGAAATCATGTGGACTTTGAGTGTCTACACCTACCAAATTGTCTGAATCAACCCTCCAGATACGCTTGATGCAAATCTGTGTTAGTCATTCTGATGAAATCATGAATTAAGCCCAACTTGGTCTTGTATTCAGTCTGTGTGAACTGCATTATGGAAAACTCGCTTGTTGACTGTAAACACGGCTATGTTCTGACAACTTTTCCAGCGAGGCTAAAAATAACTTGTCGAGGGGCATTTTTTACGAAAAATTATGAGACGTGGGTTTTGTAGAGAAAATGTTTCTAAGCAAACCCACAACGTCAGAAATTCGAAAAAAATGCTTTTTTGCTTCACATGCAAAGACTTTTTGGAAAAAAGCAATAGGGGGCAGGGAGGGGCTATGGGGGCAAATTTTTTCGAAAAATTCTGACATATGGATTTTGTAGAGAATAAAATTCTAAACCAACCCAGATTATCAGAAACTCGAAAAAACAACCTTAACTAAGGCATGCAAAGACTTTTCAGATTAGAACTGCTAGGGCTGTAGGGGCACCAGGGGCAATTTTCCCCGAGAAAAAGTGGCACATGGGTTTTGTAGGTGCTAATGAGTTGAACAGACCCAGATGATTTGATTTTGGAAAAATTTAGTTTTTGGCCTGCATGCAAAAGAATCTTCGGAAACATGGGTTTTGCTGCTGATGTTGAATTATGTGAACCCAGATGATCAGATTCTAAAAAAGATGTCGTTTACTTTGACATGCGAGAGAAAATCTATGACAAGGATAGAAGAATTTTAGAGATAGAAAATAGAAGTTATATTCTGACTCTGAAAATGACACCTATGCCTTGAATGAGATTTGATGAAGTCTAGAATGCATGCACTCAAACGATGAAGTCTGGAAAATAATTCCTCTAAACAATCTGGACCTGGCACTGCGAAGAACACTGAAAATATCACCCGTAGTGCCTTCAGATCTTGCTTGCACGAAAAAATGTGTTTGCTTCCACCTGTGATGAGAATAATGGACGCTCAAATGCCTTAATGAATTAAAATTTATGAAGTAAGGCGTCACATATGCATTCAATTCCCTAAAATACGACGCAACCTTCTGATTGGACCTCAAATTTAGTTGATTGGATGAAAAATAAGCCCTAAATTGGGCGCCACCTCCATGCACTTCAGTTAACTGTGCATACAAAAATAAATTCACCCTTTGCAAGCAAAAATTAAGTAAAGATGAAGTTGACTCAGAAGTTAGACTAGAGATTAAATAATATTTTAAGTTGAGTTCTCAACCTTCACCTTTATAGGGCGACACTTTACAGTTGAGTTCAAAAGTCAAAGTTTGACTTTGGGCGCCTTTACTCCAAACTTTGAAATTTTCTTGAAAATTTTATTTGCAAACGTCATTGGAGCCTATGTTCGACCATTGATTTTGATTGACTGATGTGTCCAGAAGGTTGGATGACAGTTTCATTGAAGAGCAGGATCAAAACTGACCAGGAGCTCCTTGAGGCTGCAAACCTTGAATCTGACATTAGACGCTTGAAAATTCAAGGCACCCCTGGCCTCCAGGGGCGCTTTTCTGCTTTAGACAGTCAATTTCATGCATTCTCATCATTTTAAAGGTGATTTTGACCTTACTTCATCTCACGCTCTCGGGCAACTGGCAAAATCTCAGAGCTTGCTAGCAGGTTCACTGCGAAGCTGGCTCAATTCTGAACATGATCTCTTGGAGAGCACTTTTCCCAAAAACATCATCTGCTAGCTGAAAATCATGGGCGCCCCTGGCCTTCAGGGGTGTTTTTCTTCCCAGACAACCATTTTCTTAACTGGTTGAATCCACACTTAATCGCCGACTGTCGATTGTTGAGTTGTCTTCTGACCCGACTAAGGTATGCAACGGAAAGCTAGAAGCGTCATGAACAGGACGAGTATTTGAGATCACCAAAAAGATTGCATTTGAGGCTTGAAAACCTTGGGCACCCCTGGCTTCCAGGGGCGCTTTTGTTGTTCTGACATTTTTGACCATGATAAAACCTTATATTTGACTCCTGATTCCAGCAGTTCGGCAACTCATATTAACCCGCTAAAGGATTCGTTGCGAATCCTAATCAAGTTTGAAATTGAGACAAACATCCTGGGTATCATTTGGTCAAAAACCTTCATCTAGTACCTAAAAAAAGATGGGCGTCCCTGGGTAGCAGGTGCGCTTTTTTTTTTTTGCTCTAGTGTTAATCAAATTTTCATCTCCCTCATTTCCCGTTCAATCTTTGGTTTCAGGTGCTAGACAAATTTTTAAGATTGGCTGGAAGGCTCATCACGAAGCAGACAGTATTCTAGAGAAGTCTTCTTGGAAGCGACAAATCTCAGAAAGTTGATCTGGGCCTCTGAAATCTAGGGCGTCCCTAGCTAGCAGGGGCTCTTTTGTTTCCAAAGTAAGAAAAATTTTGATGATTTTCACCTTGACGAAAAAAATCCCCTACGTGATGAAGCATCATTTTGAACATATCTAACCATATAATCTTCGTTGGAGCGTTTTAAGCTTAGATTTTGACACCTAGTATCTGGCCATCTTGGATTGACGACCTCAGAGGTCCTAACTTTTCCCCTGAAAAAGTGGAAACTACCCACCAGACTTAAACTAACTTTTAACTGAATCTAACTTCACCACCACTATGATCTTGAAGTGAAATAAACCAATCAAAACAATTTTCAGTCAATTCTGACAAGTTTCAATTTTTATGGTTTTTAACCTAAAAATAGGGGTCCAGAAACCCTAATTTTCAAATTTTTCAAATTTTACCAGTATCTTCAAGACATCAAACTAACTAAAATCCCATACTTGATTTGCCCAAAAACTAACTTTTGACGACATTTTTACAAGATTTAGACCATTTTAAGCAAAATGCCTTAATGAAGCAAAACAATTGGTTTGGGTACAACAATATATATATATATATAGTCAAGTGTATAATAAACCCATGGAGTCAAAATAAATATCAAAACTAAAGTTATAACTATGGCTCAAAAGAGCTGCATCATTTGTCCAAACATCCATAGTTGTATAGCAAGTCATGTGTGTGCATCTAAGGAAGGTCCTTGATTATGATGCAGCCATGATATTCGCATATGTATCAATAGCAACAACATTTGAGGGGTATACATATGCTCTATCCTCCTTTTCCATTGATATTAATTCTGCCTCTAGATCTACCTAATCAACCCATGAAAGGTCATCCTTGTTGAAGATGGGATCCTCAACTTTAGTGATGTAATATAACTAAGGATCAATTTCCTCTAGAGTGATGGAAGATGAGTTGGTGCACAAGATTTGCTTGTGATAGAAGCAAGGTTGTAATAAACATAAGAAATATCATTCAACTTTTGCACTAAAAACCTATTGCCATGTTGAAGCATAAGAGATAGAAGGAGAACCTTTTATCAGCCATGTTGAAGCAGCCCATCTTCGCACAGATTCACTATTGGGTCGCCTGCCTACAAACCTACCAACAAGAAAGTTCTCCATTTTCACCATACTGCAGTCAAGGGAGGGATCTTTGATTTTGATGGTGGTGCCTTCTTGAGAATGGAAATCTGAACCCCATCTAAGACTTTCTTTTTGTTGCCTAGAAAAAGAGTTTCCCAGTCAAACAGAGGGTACAGACCATCGGGAATAGTTGCCGCAAGGGGTGAAGGGACAAGGGGTGTCCCACCAAGCCTGTGAAGCCTGTTTGGAATCACAAACGAACCGACAACTACCAAACATTCACTAGAGAGCTTCTGCACTAGAGAATCTTGAGAACGGAGAGATTCCCACTTAGCACTCACATCTTGCGCACAGCTCATTTCAAAATCAATACTCGCACTATCAAATTAAGAGGCAACTTAAATTAATTATTTTAATTATTAAGTAAAAGTGACTTATGATCAGGAAAGTTAAATATTTTAATAATGTCACTTTTAGGACTTTGAGAAGCATAAAGTGAAATTGGAAAGCTCATTTTGATGCTTGCTTTATTTTATCTACTAGATTTTGAAGAGTTTCTTGAGGAGATGAACCCTAGGATGAAACCCTAAGGGTAAACCAGTTTCATTAACAGGAAACCTATCGTAGCTAGTTGCAAGTGGAGCCATTCAGGTTTTGTGTGTGGATATATCTTTCGTAGATTGTGAAATTTGTGAAGTCACTTATAGAGACAAATATTAGGACTTTTATGCTGTTGCAAAACTTTGGTGATAAATAAAATAATACATTTTGATAGCAATGGATGAATCCAAAGGTACCATTTCGGAACATATGCGGGACTATTCATACTATTTAATACCTGAATGGAAGAGGGCAATGCTAATTACTAAGGAGGTGATTTAATAAATATTGGCCAAGGTTCATTAGTATTAAGCTCATCACAGTCCATGTTGAGGAGGTTGCAATTGTTAATGTAATGTCCCCTTAGATAGTTATCAATTGCAGAGGTTAGTCCATCACTTGGTCCTCGTGGACTAACAGCGTGATGAGGGGGCCCTCTGAGGGCATTTGTGGACTTGGTCAATCAACCATTTGAGCTCAATTGGTGTTTCCCAGCTCAGTGTTACCAGGGTTTTTATTGTGTACCTTTTGGAGCTTGATTTGGGCACTTTGTCCATATTTACTATTTTTAGTAAGTCACAAGGTGGTCAATGTCCTGGCTAGTTGGCAGTATTTTCATATCAGGAAAGTTGGTGGATTCTCACCATCAAGTTATCTAGGCATTTATAATGGTCATGGGTTTTAAATTTAAATAACGTTAATAATGCAGTTAAATTAAATATTTAATTTATTACGTTATTTATATCAAGGTTGAAAAAATCGTTCAAAACTCGCATAACTCGCGAGTAACCGTGCGACAAGGTGAGAGGCGAGTTATCACCTGGTTACTCGCAACTGAGTAGCCCTAAAAAATGTGCAGCGTGTCAACTGCAAAAAATTGCAAAAAATCGTGAGCATAACAAGGAAAATGCAGGGAAAAATAAATGGACGCATTTTTTATAATTTTTTCCCTAATTTTTAGTGACTACAAACTCCAACAAAGGCATTTCACTTTCATTTTACTCACACCATAGAAAAAAAACGACGGCCAGAGGAAAAAACAAGAGCAGAAGAAAACAACAGCGCAGGAAAAAAATGCGAGGCCAAAAGAAAACGACAGTCGTAGGAAATAAATTCAAGGTATTTTTCTGTGTTTTTCTCTACGAATTCCAACTGAGTATTCTGCATTTAAATTTCACGATTTTTACAAACAAAAAACGTCTAGGATCAATCTCTTTTTACAAACAAAAAACCAAAAAAATCGATAACATTCATGCCCAGGATCAATCATATGGTAAATTTTTTAATTAATTATTTTTTGTTTATTGATTTGTAAACAAATATTTGTAAAAAAAAAAATAATATACTATATAAGGCAATAAGTATTTAAAAAATTGAAAATTTTTAATTTAATTTTTTTAAACTTATAATTTAATATATTAACTTATAATTTTTAATTTAATATATTAACTTATATTTCTAAAAGAAAATTGAAAACTTTTAATTTAATTTAATTTATTTTTAAAGCTTAAAATTAAAAATAATTGAATTATATTAATTTATATTATGATAAATTGATAATAATGAATATTAGAAAAGAAAATAATAACAAAAATAATGATATTCAAATTTCAAATTTTATTTCAATATCATTATTTTTGTTATTATTTTATTTTCTACTTTTCATTATTATCAATTTATCATAATATAAATTAATATATTAAAATATTTCGATCATTTTTAATTTTAATATGTTTCAAAATTCAAATCTTTCAAATTTCAGTAAAATGTATGTATTTCGCATGAAGGCTCCAACTACCTCCATGCTTCTATTGCGAATGTGTAACTTGAAATTTAATTAATACAAAAACCTTCATACCTTATAATTAATTTCAATAATTTTAAAATTTTAATATGTTTCCTTTATATTGTTTAACTTCTCTTTTTATCTCTTAACGTTTATCTTGTCTCTCTTTTGCTAGGTATTTTACTAATGGCTTTTGCAAGTAAAAAGAGTGGTGGCAAACCAAGAGATCCTTGTTGGAAACATGGAACACCAGGTGCAGTGCGAGGAGAGGTTATTTGCATCCATTGCACCAGGCCTCTATTTGGTGGCATAAACCAACTGAAATACCACCTTGCACGAATCCCTTGTCGAGACGCTACACCATGTACAGGTTGAGAAAGAGGCCAAAGCACTCCGAAGAGGTTGAGAGGGAGGCCAAAACACTCGTTGCAACATTTGACCAAAGGAAGGAAAATAAAAAGAGAACAACAAAGGCAATGGCAACCCCATATGCAGATTTCAATTCTACAGGGTCACAGAGAGATATCAGGGGCTCTTTTCTTGGGCCAAGGATACGAGGATCAGGAATTGGAAATGTGGGCAGCCTCAGTTCTAGTTTTTTGTTCCACGTAATACTCTTGGTGCACAACCTTCATTGGAAGGTACTTCTTGGAATAAAGAGTTGCAAAATGAGGCGAAGTTGGCATGTGCTAGATTTGGTTCTACAACAATATTCTATTCAATGTTGCTTCTAGTCCTTATTGAGAAGGGTTGGTCATTGCATTGACTGTGGCAGGTAAGGAGTTCAAGGCCCCAAGTCATCATGAGTTGAGTAGGCCATTATTGCAGAAGGAGGTCCAAAACACACACTGACTAGTGGAGGAATAGAGGAGAATTTGGGAAAAGAATGGCTGCACCATTATATCTGATGGGTGGACAAATAGCAGAAATAGGACACTCATCAATTTTTTAGTGACTTCAGGGGGACAATTGGTATTTCTAAAATCAGTTGATGCCTCCAATGAAACAAAACATGCAGAGACCTGTGCAAAATGTTGGATGAGGTGGTGATTGAAGTGGGGGTTCAAAATGTAATTCAAATTGTGACCAACAATGCAGTTGCATATGTGTCTGCCAGTAAACTTCTAATGGCGATGCATTCTACATTATCTTGGAGCCCTTGTGCTGCCCATTGTCTGGACTTGCTCCTTCAGGACATAGGGAAACTAAATTGGGTGAAGAATGTGGTTGAAGATGGAAGGAATATCACAAAGTACATCTACAATCACACATGGGTCCTAAGTCTCATGAGAGAGCACACTTATGGTAAGGATCTCGTGCGATTAGGAGTCACATGCTTTGCCACCAATTTCCTCACCTTGCAAACTATTTTAGCTACACTGCCCAACCTCAAGTGCATGTTTGTGAGTGAAAGATGGTTGGAGAGTCCTTATTGCAGAAAGCTTGAAGCAAAGAAGGTCATGAAGACCATTTTTTATGATAGATTTTCCAAACTAATGGAGGAGATCATCGATGTAAGTTTTCAAACTTTGATTGATGATTTATTTTTTTGCTTTCTAATATTACAACTTGCTGATTTTGCTAACTTTTTTATATTTTAAGTGGCAAAACTGTTGGTTAAGAGTTCTACGATTGGTGGATGGGGATAAAATCCCCATGGGGTGTCTATATGAGGCCATGGATAAGGCCAAAGAGGCAATTCAGCATTTATATCGGTCAAACAAGACCAAATATGAACCCATATGGTGCATAATAGATCGGAAGTGGAACCGACAACTCCACCAACATATTCATCCTACTGCCTACTTTTTGAACCCCAAGTTTTAATTCTCTCCCACTTTCAGAGCTGATGCAGAGGTTCTTGTTGGCCTCAACACATGTATTGAGAGATTGGTTAGTAATGATGACCTTCGAGATCTCATACTTGATGAGATACAGAGCTATAAGAAGGCCAAAAGGCCATTGTTCTCTTCCAAGGATTGCATTCGTAGGAGAGACACTCTACAACCAGGTAACAAATTCATGTGTTTAATATTATTTTACTATTTATGTTAATGTTTAAGTTTATTAAATCCTTACTAAGTTATAAATGGCAATTGTTATCCTTGCAGATGTGTGGTGGCAAGATTATGGTGCCACAATGCCTAATCTTCAAAAGGTTGCCATTCGTATTTTATCTCAACCTTCTAGTGCATTTGGTTGTGAGCACAACTGTAGTGTCTTTGAGGTCATTCACACAAAGAAGCGCAATCAGTTGACTCAAAAGCGCTTGAATGACCTCTACGTGTGGTACAACCTTCGGTGGCATGAGAAGAAGGTACAAGGGTTGAGTTCACATGAAGCACTTGACCTTGATGACATTGATCCATTATTAGATTGGATTGTTGAGCCTGATGAGGTTGATGTGGAACCATGGATAAGTAGTGATGAGTTAGTTGAGATGGAGAGGGAGGTAGAGGTAGCTGAATGGGAAGCAGAGGTGGCAGCATATGAGGAGGAAGAAGGTGAGCTTGGTCAACCAATAGAGGTAGTTTCTTCACACACACAGCTTGATCCTATCACTATGGATGAGGCACCTGTTGGGGCACCTGTTGAGGCTCCTATTGAGGACACTACAACTATACCATCAACTTCAGCACCACCCACACAACAGCGACAAAAGCTTTTGAGTTTCAATCGTAGAAGAAATTTATGATATATAATTTTTCTTGATACCAAAACATGAAGTTGATAAGTATTCAGAAGTTGAACTTGTTTTTTGGTCTATGATACATTGATGATTGATATGTATTAAACTCTAATTTTGGATTATATATGATGAAATCAATAATATGTCATACAAATTCAGTTTGTATGTGTGTTTTCGAAGAATATTTTAAAAACTTGTGTATTTTCAAATGTTCGATAAATTTGCCAAGTTATTGCCGAGCTTTTCCCCGAGTTTTTGCCGAGTCCCGAGTTTTCAAAAATTTTGGGCCTACCAAGATATTGTTGAGTTTGAGTTTTTCAACTATGATTTATATATTTTAATGACATATGATAAAAAGGCATTATAAGGAGTTTTAAAAGATTATTTTATAATATAAAGTTGGACACCAACTTAAGGGAGATATAAGGCCGGAAATAAAATAATTTAATTTGCCAACCTGGGCATGGGAATTGGAGGGAAATATAAAAGCCAATTTGTGAGCTCATTTGCATTATTCATGATTTGGAGAAAATTGATAAGGGTTTGCTGGTTAGACTAGAGAGTTTGAAAATCTCAGCTTCATTGAGGACGAAAACTCTCGTGAGGAATAGTATGCTACAGGAGTGAAAGATCTCCCAAGGCTACTTGTTGATAGCTCCATTTCAAGGGTTATGCCTATGCTTCATGTTTGATTTACAGCAGTTTTTTCCAAGAATTCTTATTGAAGATTTTGAGGTGAAGAGATTAGCGATTGCTTCCAAATATTGCACCAACTATTAGAAGCATTGCATTTATCACTGTCACTACAAGCACTGGAGTCCATTTTGCTGGCTGATTTCGGGTGTGGCGACCAGGTTGTGGTTTGAATATATTAATTGGTGTCCATATTGTAGTCCAAGTTTGTATACAAGGGGATCGTGGGAGCTGAAGATTGCATTTGGGGGTATGAGGTTACCATGTTGGCTGTGATTTATGTCTGTGGGACAAGTGAGGAGGTTAGGAGCTAATGTTGTCTGGGACGTAAGCTTCAAACCCTGCAAAGACCCACCTTTCTCAGTCGCAGCCTTTAGGAAGGGTGTGTAGGTATTGCTGAGGCTCAAGAAAGGGCACGTGAGGGTCAGAATAAGTGGTCTGCAGGTACTAAGGTTGACATCCAGTTTAGGGGACAGCAAAGAAGGTGTCGTGACCTCTTCATAGGGAGTGGCATTAGATTTAAAGGGAAAATTCTGTGTATGTATGTTTCAGACCTGCAACTTTGAATACTCCTACAAATTAATATCACATATTGTAATGAAAATGTTTAATGAGTATTGTTGATTATGTAAATATGAAAGTTGGCGATTCAAACTATGATGAAATTTATGTAATAGTGTTCCTAATCCTTGAGCATTATTTGGCATATGTATTGTTATTGAATTTTACCTTTGAAATATTGGTATTTGATTCCCAAACTGTTCACATGATAATTGTTTGACAAAATGTATACATTGTCAAACTGAGATAATCGGAAAAGTTTTGTTCCAACTTGGGTGGGACATTACAGCGGTATCAGAGCCCAAGTTCTTGCCATCTTGTTGGGCAATTCAGTCAAATTCAGAGTACATTAGAAGAATGTGGGAAAAAAAATCATAAGTTACCCTTGAAGAAGGGTTAGAGCAAGACGAAGAAGCTCTGGTGTGTGACTTGCAACCTACAGATGATCATGGGAAAGGTGAAAATCAGTTAACATGCATGGAGTTTGACAAATGAGAAAATCAGCCATCTATTGCAGCCACATCTGAGGAGCAATCTTCATTTGAATGTGCAATTTTCAGTCAAGGGAAAGATGTTGCAGTTGGTGATGAAAATGATTTTCAGAATGATACACCTCATGGTTCAAAACCTAATGATGGGCAGGTTGTGAGCGGATATGGTGGGGCTTTCAAATCATCTGATGATGACGGTGCTACATTTGGTTTCAAGGATGATGATACAGGTGGAGTTTGGTTTGAACTACAAACCAAGCCTATGCTTGGGTGTGACAATCATGATTGTTGTACTAGGGAGAATGACTTATTCACAAAAGCAACTAATCATTAGAAATACAATAACCACATTTTCCTTGAACTAAGCAATCAACACTTTAGCATGTGGGACCCGGGAGTGATGGCCCCTATATTTGACACGGATCATACTTGGGATGAATCTACTTTTGACCATACTGCAGTTCCTACTTCATCTACACAGTTGAGCATGAGGGACAACATTGATGGCATTTAAGGACAGCTGAAGGTAAATCAAGACCAAGTTATTGCAGCCATTAAACACTTTGATGATACCCTTAAGTTGATGGGAAAATGTTCATGGAGGTCTTCAGGGGCACACATGGACCTTAATGGAGAACTTTCCCTTTTGGATTCACAGGCACTTAGAGAAGCGTTAGTGGTAATGAAGTCAAATTACCAACAGCTACTCTTTGATAAAGACCACCTTCTCCTGCTAGGTGAGATCTATTTTGGTGCACTAAAAGGGAAAGAGGAGGTTGACAAGCTTTCGTATGAGCTTGAGGTTACCAAAGATTCTTTGAAGAGCACTCAGATGGCCCTTCAAGAATCAAAGATTCAAATTGATGAACTCTATGAGGAATTGAGCTTGGCTCAATCATCTTCATCCACAACAGAAATTCAGTCTTCTAGGGCTGCCATAACACCTACGGATGAGAGTGGTACTCATGGTTTGACGGGAAAACCCCTTAGGGTGATCAAGTACAAGGAGGTTTCAAATTTGCATGGGTTTGAGGACAAATATGATTGTGAAACTTCTGAGTATACACACAGCTTGCATCATGGGAATCCTGAGTCACCTTTGTGCAAGAGCCAATTAAGGGCTCAAGACACAAATACGACAGAGGTAGTGGTGCATACATCTTGTGAACCAGCCAATAGTGAGGTGCATGCATCCACAAGTGACAAAGGCACAAGTCTCTACATTGGAGAAGTAGAGATAGCTATAGGTGAGTCTTGTGATGAGGAGGCGGTTTCTTGTGACACTAGCTTGTTAAATCATCACACTATTCAATCTTATTTACATGAGGATTGCAGGGCATCTTCTAGTGGGAGCATGTCTCCTACATTTGTCAGCAAATCAGGTAATGTATTGGTTGAGGTTGATTGTAGAGATGAGCCTAATGAGTCACAAGAGCTTAAGGAACAGTTGAAAGCCACCGAGGATAAGGTTGCCCAAACCTTAACTCACTTTGACAAAATGCACAAGTTTGTTGAATACCTTATGTGGTCAGCTCAACTAGAAGAAAGGCAAAGAGGGCTGGTAGTTGGAACTTCTATATTGAGCCTGCAGTCTATCAGATTACCTGCAACTACTATCAAATAGGGACCTTGCCATCGGGTTCACAGAGAGGACTTGCAAAACAATTACCAAATCTACCCTTCATGATTTGAGATGTGAGCCACCTCTTGATTCATGTGATGAGAGTGGTGAGACATGGAATCCCAGTGACTATGTAGGCCTTCCATTGGTGCAAGCGGGTGAATTTCACCTTGACTGCATTGTAAGAAGTCCTCATCATTTCTCTTTCAGCCCACACATGGATGATTTGATGATAAAAAAAATGTGCGTTGGCATAGGGATTATATAATCCACTCTGGAATGGTGTGCTTCCACTTTCAAAAGGTAAACCTACATGTCTCCTACTCTGTTTCCTTTAGATGGTTGTATACACGTGCAGGAATCAGAGTCTCATCATGCAGATGACTCCTTGGTAGAGTTTGCAGCTTCCTTGCTTCAAGGATTTCCGATGGAGACACTTACCCTTGTGTGGCTTACATTTGAGGGAACGAGGATTTAGGGGAGTTGTGGTCCTGGTGGGCATGATGGCATTGGTGTTCCAGCCCGCGATGATGGAGTTTTACTCCATAATCTAATAGGTGACAGTTTTCCTACTTCATGGAACTTAGACTTCTTTCCTAACTTTTCGAGGACAGCAGTTTTTCATGAGTTTGGAGAAGAGTTGCATCATCTACTCATCAGGGAAGAGCAGCATAAGGTTGATACTCTATCATCCTATGACCCTGGCAGCATTATTTGCATCCCCATGGGTTGGATTTTCAGTCTTGAGGGTGTTGATCTATCCCATATCAATAACCCAAGAGGAGCTGTTGTACGTTTTCTTGCACCTATGATGGGAATTCTTCACATCTATGAGAGATCTACTGAAGTTGGGGAATGGTTTGGTGTTCATAGCACTCTAGGATACTTCCATCTTCTCATGTTTGGCCGATGTGAGGATGTGGTGGTTTGGGATCCAAGTGGTGACATGCTTGACACATCAGTTTGTTTGGATCCAGAAGAGGTACTTTACCACTCTTGTCATGATGATGATTCTATCAAAGTGGTGAAGTGGAAGTGGAAATTGAGATTGGTAGACTTCCAGTTTGGTTGTGGGATCTAGGAATTATTAGGCTTGGCAGATTGCTTCTTATGTGGAGAGCTACTAATAGAGGTGTTGAGTTTAGCTTTATCATTATCCAGTGGATGCAGTGGGTTTTTGGTAAAGCATTCTATAGGCTTATTTGAGATCCCGGTATTCGAGAGATGGGCCAGGGTGTTCAAGTGTGGATTTCTTGGGGACAAGCAATCTTGGGGAGGGCGGATTGCAATGTCCCCTTTTCCTAGACAATTATCAGTTGCAAAGGTTAGTCTATCACTTGGTCCCCATGAACTAATAGGGTGGTTAGGGGGCCCTCTGAGGGCGTTTGTGGACTTGGTCAATCAACCATTTGAGCTCAATTGGTGTTTACCGACTCATTGTTACCAGGGTTTCTGTTGTGTACCTCCTAGAGCTTGATTTGGACACTTTGTCCATACTATTTTTAGTAAGTCACAGGGTAGTCAGTGTCTTGGTCAGTTGGTAGTATTTCCATATTAGGAAAGTTGGTGGATTCTCACCATGAAGTTATCCAGACATTTATCATGGTTGTGGGTTTTAAATTTAAATAACGTTAATAAAAAAGTTAAATTAAATATTTAACTTATTACGTTATTTACATATTTTAATGACATGATATAAAGGTGTTATAAGGAGTTTTAATAGATTAGTTTATAATATAAAGTTGGATGCCAACTTAAGGGAAATATAAGGCAAGAATTTAATTTGCCAACTTGGGTGTGGGAATTGGAGGGAAATATTAAAGCCATTTTGTGAGCTCATTTGCATTATTCATGATTTGGAGAAAATTGATAAGGTTTTGCTGGTTGGACTGGAGAGTTTAAAAATCTCGGCTTCATTGAGGACGAAAACCCTCATAAGGAACACTATGCTACAAGAGTGAAAGATCTCCCAAGGCTACTTGTTGATAGCTCCATTTCAAGGGTTATGCCTATGCTTCAATTGTTAGATTTACAATAGTGTTTTCCAAGAGTTCTTGTTGAAGATTTTGAGGTGAAGGGATTGGAGATTGCTTCTAGAGATTGCACCAAATATTAGAAGCGTTGCATTTATCACTGTCACTACAGGAAGGTTGAATGATTTGTACTAGAGTCCATTTTGATGGCTGATTCAAGGTGTGGCGACCAGGTTGTGGTTTGAAGTTACTTTGAACATATTAATTGGTGTCCATATTGCAGTCCAAGTTTGTATACAAGGGGGGTCGTGGGAGCTGAAGATTGCATTTGGGGGCATGAGGTTACCATGTTAGTTGTGATTTATATCTGTTGGACAACTGAGGAGGTTAGGAGCTAAAGTTGTGTAGGACGTAAGCTTCAAATCCTGCAAACACCGACCATTCTTAGTCCCAGCCCTCAGGAAGGGTGTGTAGGTCAGAATAAGTGGTCTGCAGGTGCTAACGTTGGCATCTAGTTTAGGGGACAACAAGGGGTCATGACCTCTTCATAGGGAGTGGCATCATATTTAAAGGTTAAATTTTGTGCATGTATGTTTGAGACCTGCAACATCAATTACTCCTGCAAATTAATATCACATATTGTAATGGGAATGTTTAATGAGTATTGTTGATAATGTAAATCTGAAAGTTGATGATTCAAACTGTGATGAAATTTATGTAAGAGTGTTCCTAATCTTTGAGCATTATTTGGCATATGTATTGGTATTGAATATTTCCTTTGAAATATTGGTATTTAATCCCCAAACTATGCACATGATAACTGTTTGACAAAATGTATACATTTTCAAACTAAGATAATCGGAAAAGTTTTGTTCCAACTGGGGTGGGACATTACAGTTAATGGGAGAGTAGTGTTAAGGAAAGATTGTCTGTAATTTCCCCTATTGGATAGAGCGATATTCTTAAACAAATATCTCAGTTTGACATATTGGCATTTTGTCAAACAGTTTGCAAACTGTGTAATGTTGTGTTCTGAGCTTATTTCTCCTTGAGTTTTTAATCTTCAATGTACGGGCATTTAATCAAATACTTTGCACTGAATTAGCTGAGCTAATCTTGTGTGCTTGTTTAGGTAATTCCATCATGACTATCAAGCATTAATATTGCATAGTTCAAAGAATGAAGAGGGAATCTATATTAATAAATGACTGAATTTTATATATATTCACCTTTCTGCAGTCTTTGCACAATTCACAACAATTTGAAATCCATTGCCAAGATAAGTTTGCTTATGCTACAGATATGTAACCTTTGCTTACAAACAATGAAATCATATAATAATAGATGTAAGCTTTCAGACATTACCACATCTGGTTAATTATTTTTCTTTATAGCAGATATAGTAATACACCTCATATATAGGGAATTAATCAGCAAATATTCTAACCTTTTTAAATAGCATCAACCCCTTAACAAATCTCAGATGCTCCTTATAGAGATATGGCAGCCCAAATATTCGTCACTGCAGTTGGTAGCTTCCTTTACTTATTTCAAAGCTGGTGTAGACTTCTTATAGACCCGTCAGATTTAGAACTCCCTCCACGTCCATTTCAGCAGTCACCCCTAGTGTTAGCACCTATGTACGAATTGCAATAAGACATAAGAGTGGTCAAACAAGCAGTGACTGCCTTGACTTTCTCTGACTCTGCCTTGACTTGCACACGGTGGATGAAATGAGGTGCTTGCTTGCCTGTTGATCCCTTTTGACGTCCCAAGAAAGCATTATAAATAAGTTTTCCTGTTTTCAACTTGAACATATGCTACTAACACCACACCTTCATCGCATCATCAATATAAACCCCAATGCATGAATAAAGGGATGCGATAGAGCCAAAGGCTCACGACCATAGATGGAAGACTCGCAGAAAACTCACCGAGTTTTTTTTTAAAACGAGTTTTTTTGAGTTTAACTCGCGAGTTTTTCCTGGACGTGTTTTTCCGAGTTTTTTCGAAAAACTCGCGAGTATTTTTGGCAAGTACTCATCGAAAACTCGCGAGTCCAACAAAAAAACTCAGCTGTGCAGAACTTAAAGTTGAAAACGTCTTTTTTGATGTTCATTTCATTTCAAAAACACTTGAGAGTTAGCACAAAAGCGCCTCAATGACCTTGTCTTTGTGCAATACAACCTTTGGTGGCGCACAAAGAGAGTAGAAGAAAAATCATTGGATCCTATTGATTTAGATGAGATAGATCCTTATAGTGATTGGACAGGGTGAGATGAGTAGCCTCAATTGTTTACCGCGGACGAGATCCTTGACTTCAAGAGACAAGCAAGGGAGAATATGGGTGCATTAGGAGATGTAGGGTTGGAGGACATTCCTAAGGATGTGGATGAGAGTCTGCCAGAGCCAGATACTCAGCCTTCCATGCCAGCCAAGGAGTCAGCAGCAGTAGCACCGCCACTGCCACCACACACATGCGACAAGCCTAGAGGACCCACCCCTTCCCTAGCTGCTGCTAGACTAGGGAAGAGGAAAGCCTAGCATGTTGTATTTAGTTACTATTTAGTATTTGCTTCTAGTTCTAGTTTTACTATTTTCATGTATCAGACTTTTAGGCTTTTAGCCATCGGGATTCCGCATGAGAATGCGATTTTGTAATCAATGTGCATTAAAGTCAATCAAAATTAATAGAAAACACTTTTGTACTCATTTATGGACTCATTGGATTCATCTTGTCATTGAATTTTGCAAAAAAAATGTGTTTCTAATGAAAGCAACTTTTTAAGTTCCCGAGTTTTAAAAACTCTCCAATTTTTGGCTTGGCGAGATTTTTTTTGGGGGTGAGTCTTCCAACTATGCTCACGACAGCCAACAAGAATGAAGGTGGCGGCTCAAATCGAACAACACAAATATTACGGCCTCCAATATACTCACGATTTCACCCAATATAAATCTTTGATTCAATGATGGCGGTAGACACTTCAAACCACGTGGGATCTCCTCCACGTTACCTTATGGAATTCCCTTGACTATGAATCTTGAGATTCTCAAGCCAATAAGATACTCAGATATTAATATAATGTGGTAGCCTTATGGCTGCGGCTATATTTGAATTAATTTGGCTATTTGAAGCTACGACCATTTATAAGACGAAGCACAAATCATAATTTATAATATTAATCTTCTGCAAATGTAATCGGGCTGCTTTATATAATTTTCAGTCTAAATCATAAATACCATATTTGTCTTATCCTAACTTCCTGTAGTTTCATGGCAATATTAGCAGCTGATAAACAAAATAATAATATTCTTTTCACCATAACCTGCAACCCTAAAACAGATCAAATACTTTGAAATTGTCTTCAAAGAAGACCCACAAAATTTCAACAATCAATCATTTTCCCAATGAATCCCTGCTTGAATCCCAAGGTGAATCTGCTTGCAAACGGAATTGGGTTTCTGTCCAAATCCGCAGGCTCGAGGGTTTTCGTCCTCAAGCACCAGAAAGCTAAGCTCTCCTGAATCTCACAATTTCCCCAATAAAATAATATTTTCCTAGAATGTCAAATGATTTTCTTTCATCCCTTTTAAACGCTTCACTCAACTTCTGAAAGATTCCCTTTAATTTAGTAAAGTGACTTTTTATAATATTCATTACCTTTTTAATTGTCACTTTAAAAAATATTTAATCAATTAAATAAAATAATTATCCAGAAATTGGGCACATTACATTGTCATACGAAGTGAGGATGAAGAGGGCAATTCTAGTCAAGGGCACAACTTTATAAGTCAGCGCTAATTCCTCTATAGCCATGATTTTCCTCTAGCAGTTCACAATATTGAGTGGTGTCTACATATAATAGCTGCGATTTTCCAAAGGAAGGGATGATGCTTTGACCAACATTGAAATTGGAGACATTCCAAGAACTATGTAAGGGAGTAAAAAAGGCGTTGCTCAGTATTTAAAATGTTTGACTGGTCAAAAAGAGAAAGTTGTGAGTATCCGCCTACATCAATTCAATAAAGGAGGTCGCCATCATATTTGAAGGAGCCGCAACTATTAAAGAAGGTCAAAGGGGTCAAATTCCTCAATACGACTTCTTAATAGTTGCTACCATATTTGGTAAGGCCATGTCATCTTTGGAAGAAATGCAACCCTTATGGGAAGCGATTAATATTATAGCTGCTGCTAATGATTAAGTCATACGGCTAGAAAAGGAGTTGCATGAATTCTGGAAGTCTATCAATATATCTTGTAGAACCATCACAGTATTAGGAGGCAGCAAAGATACAGGAAGTTATTGTTTCAAAGGGATGGCTATACCATGGGAAGAGCAATGAATAATATTATTTAAACATTTCCTTTTGAAACTTCAGGTCATTATAAATCTGTTATTATTTACTGGTGTGATTATTTGCTAAGAGAACTTCAACAATTGTGGTGACCTCTTATGATCTGAAACCACAATCTCTTCAAGATCTTTTTCCAATCTTCTTCTCAAACTTCAACTTCTACCTTGCTCTCTACAAACACGATCAATCTACTATGATAACTGGCTATGTCTTCTTCACAAAAAATATAGGAGCAATGTATTTATCTCTAACCACCAACAATGTGTAACATTGAATGTCACCACAACATCCTTGTTATATTGTGTGTTGTTGTGCTTGACACAACACTCTATGTGTGCATTAGCATGCTATGTGACATGTCCATTCTAATGTCCCACCCCAAATGGAACAATCTCTATTGCAATTTGGCTCGATTAATGTTCAGTTTGATAGATGGGACATTTTGTCAAACATTATGTATAGCATGGTATGTGTACTGATTGAGTTTCCAATGTATAATGCAAGATCATGACTGAGAAACAATATTATGATATTCTAACTGTCAAACATGTCTGATTTACAATATATTAGTGCCCAGAAATTATAATCAGACCTTTACAAACTTAGAAAGGCCACTTGAAGTCAATATTATGCACTCCACTAACTATATCAGACCTTAACGTCACAACCAGCATTAACAGTTTGACTGAAACAGCAATTATTACATCAATTTCTGAGTGTATACTTGACTGATTGCAAACTAGCATAACCCATAAATGTACAGCAGTTCACAATCACAGATTTACATATATATTCAGACCTGAATATTCAATAACAGCAACTTCAATGAACATAACCAACCTGATTTTGAGGCACTGAGATGTATGCAGCAGTTAGAGGTTGAAAGTATCACAGTAGCATATCACTGTAGCGCGGGTACTGTAGTGTGACACTGTTCACGCTACTGTAGCAGCAAGACCATAACCTCTAATTTGCAATATTTTGTTGAACCCTTCAAACCCTTCTAAGCTTCTGTAAATGTTTGATGATAATCTCTTCTTAAATGAGCTGAATGATTCCCATGTGCCACAAAGAGATGATACACAGCCAGCTGATTAAGAGGTCAACATTGCATCTAAGACCTGTCCAGGTGTCTTACTAAATAAAGTAACCCCGACTCCCCTGAAATAGTGACTTACTATAAATAGTAAGTATGAATAACTGAGTCTAATGAAGACCAAACCTGAACCCAAACTAAGCTTTGAAGGAGAAAACACACTGATCACTGCCAAGAAAGACCCTCTAACCATCCGTGTTAGCCTACGAGGGCCATGAATAGGCTAAACCATCCAAAAACAACAACAGGCTAAAATGGGGACATTACATCCATGTTAAATCTTTGTTGTTGGAGTTATTCTTATGTTGTTATTTCAAACAAAAAAAGTGTTCGCCAAGCTAATGTCTTGGGTGTGAGGCTTACGGCATTACACTAGAGATGGCAATTAATGAAACTGAATCAACACAAACTAAAATGAAGTTTAGATTTAATTGTTTAGTTTGTTGGTGTGATGGGAGGCTAAGCTTTAGGTAGACAAGTGCCTATATCTAGTTGGGCTAATAGAGTTTGAAAGTTTTCATACACACCAAAAATATAAAGATTGGAACCCACTTTGTAATACATTAATGAAGATATCATTGAAGACTACATCTTTTCAACTAGACACATAAACTAGGCTCTATACATGCAAGCAAAAAGATAAATGAGTTTGCAGAATATCAAAATGAACATGACTTAGCAATCCATTAATAAACCCACATATTTCTTGTATGAAACTTAAAAGATACCTTGCAAAGGCTTGAAAAGGATTTTACAATCATCTAGATGACCAATTGATCAAAAATAATACCTAAATAAAAAACTATGATTGAGAAGATTAATGAAATCTTTAAAAATATGTACAATACACATGGAAACATTTACAAGATACTGGACATGTATGTTATATTTGTTCTTTTGGATTACAATGTTGTATTACACACTTGGGACACAACCCAAAACATTACAATACAAAGATGTCTTTAACCCTATGTTGGAAGGAAAACCCTATCGTTCTGGAAGTTCCTCTCTTTGTTCTCACTTCGTATGGTTTTTCCATCCTTTTTCAAATGAAGATCTACAAATATATATCATTCAACACCTTTGAGTAGCCTTGGGAGAAGATCCACACTCGCCTACAACTACAAAGGTCACCCATACCATTGACATAATCAACCCAACATTTTTATACTGAAATAATGCTCCAATGAGGTTCATAGGTACTAGGCAACATGTGGAAGCCATCTTCCATTAAATTGTACCCTTCCTCAGTCATTAATGACAATCCACAATGTATAGAAGACTAGATAATCCTCATCTCAATTGTGTGCAGAGACCAGCCATTGCTGCCTTTTGAGTGCCTTGCAAGATTAAACCTGTGAAATCTATAAGATGAACAATAAATATTTAGCACAATGATCCTTGGGAGCTGAAAATCACCTCCCTCATTAATAGTGGCATGGCTTCCCTCATCCTCCATCACTGAATTTGTATTTGAATTTGCACCCTCACAACTAAACAATGTTTTCTAGGCGGACAGAACTCGACTAGATAGTTGCAAGGTCATTAATGGCATTTTGGGAAGGTTTGGGGATTGGAGGAAGTGATCTAGAAAGACTATGGAAGTTTGAGGTGGAGTAGGATAGGGAATGGGAGATGCAGGGAATTCACATGAAATTAAGAAAAACATGATTACTTTAATCCATACTCGACTAGATCCATAGATGATGAATAATCATTAACAAAGTTTGCCTGATTTATCTCAAAACTCAAACATGAGTTATGCAATTGGCGTCATATCTAGATTCAAAACATGAACATCAGTTATGCAGTTGGTGCACTCTCTAAATTCAAAGTATTACTGAAAGTCTGAAACCATCTCTTTGAAGACAAGCTAAAATAATTTAGAGATATTTGAAAGGAACCATGTATTGTGATCTGGACTTCACTCGAGGTTAAGAAAGAAATTGATGATTACTTTAATCCATACTGGACTAGATTGAAAGATGACTAGAAATCATCCAATGGGTTTGCCTGATTTATCTAAAATCCCAAACGTGGGTTATGCAGTTAGTATGATCTATAGATTCATTGCATTACCAAAGCCATCTCAATTTATGGAAACCAAAAGAATGCAGAAGAATCTAGAAAAAACTGTCTGATATGATATCAGATTCACTAAAAGATAAATAATAAATTGGCCAGTTACTATGATGCAGATAGGACTAGATGCATAGATGAAAGAAAATCAACCTAGAGCTGCTTACTATTGGATCAATAGCAATTTTACATCAGAAAAAAGGAAACCATAATTTCAGTTTCTTCCAAAGAAGACAAATAAAGAGAATAAGTTTAAGTGGGTTTCAAAGCTATTTAGTTGAGGAGGATACTGCATATTCACAACACATCAAAGTCAAGTAAGACCATTGCTTTGTGATAATATTTTTCAGTTTCGAATGACTCACTTTGTGATATCATTCAAAGACAAGATTTTGAAGTTCATTGCCACTTCACCAAATAACTTGTTCAAATAAGAGTTGGAATTCAACTGTTGCAGAACTGAAAAATAACCAGAAGTCATTTTCAACCCAGTAGTTGCATATCAAATGGAAGAAAATGATAATTAAAGGGAAGTATTAGGAATAATGATAATTTAGTATTTTTGAGAATACTCACCAAACATCATGACAATGTGCAATGTATTACATAGCATAATTCATGGGATAAATGTATTGTGTAGTGAAGATCTCAAATTGCATGGATTCTCATGAATAACAAAGTATAACATCCAAGGGTTGTATCCATCAATACTCTTATGTATAAGAGTTAATATAAGATGTGATACTTTAATACAAGGCTTTAGCTGCCCTTCATCTACTGCTTTTACAGTACTTTTACAGCTCACCCCATAAATAAAAATATGGCAATGTGATTAAATGTGTCTTTAACATTATCAGCATGATCTACTAACATATTTTTCAAACAATCTTCACAAAAAGTCAAATATGCTCATGTTACAGAAGAAAACAAAAAGATCCTTACCCCTCATTAGGAGCCCATGCTAATGTCCTAATAGGAACTGCATCCGCTGTGAAGCAAATTAGAGGCCTTACATCTGCAGTCCACATAATATTAAAATAAAATCTTCTATAATCATACCTAAGCATGATTACAATGTGTAGACAACTAAAGTTAGCAAATGTTCAATCTTATCAAACAAGGAGCTACTGCAGCAACAAACAACAAATAACAGCTGATTGATATGGTGCTAATATCTACATGAATAGAGAGGAATTACCAACTTGTATAATCTGGAAGATGTACATTCTCATTTAAATCATGATTTTCATCCAGAGTAAGTACCATTATTAGAGCAAGGAGAAATTGACATCATATTCTTATGTATATTTTTTTATCTTTTCCTAAATTTGTGAGATCACATACATAGCTTTTTAAGCAGCTTACATGTAACATAACTACTATTGAAATCAAAATTGCATATGCTTTCTTATAAGCTGTAGAGAGTGAACAAAGGGTACATAGATGCACCTATAGTTCTTTCAATTTGGCTAGATCACTTATAATTACCATTTTGTGTCCATTTGAAGTTCTCTTAAAAAAAATTCTCTTTTATGTTAACAAAGCAATGTTAATTATGCCAAAATAGGTACCCCATCTCTCATTTCAGTGGTTTGCAGGTCATGCTATTGATTCCATACATTTTTTGGCATAGTTTACATACATGCCAAGTACTTGCAGCCTCAGCGAGTACTCACAGCCCACAAGTTATTATTAAAATGAGTCACTTGAGTTTTAAGTTGAACTCATGATCCACTATCCCAAGTCCAAATGAGTATGCATGTAAAACTTGCTGCGAGTACTCAACATGTTCAACACACAAACTTTTTGAACACTAGATGGACCCACAAAGTCATACATGCACATCCAAACAAGGAAAAGATATACCATAGATGCTGAAAAAACTCTGGATTTTGCTCTTTTTAAGCCCACAGACCCATAGTATTTCATCCCACAATAGTTGGAGATTTGCTTGAGTGAATTTGAACAAGTTTGGAGCAGATTTGAGGAGAAAAGGAGAAAACTTCTGCAATTTTGATTTTCCAGATCAGAATTTTCATTTTTTCCAAATATTGCAAACATATAAATTATTTCCAAAATGTTAAAATTAGATTTTTAAACATGGTTTGAATGCATTGAATTCAATTTGCCTAATTTTAAATGTTGATTTAAGCTACTTTTTATGGACAAAATTGTTTTACTTTCTATATGTAGGGTTTAGGGATTAAAAAATATTACTTTGCTTAAATTATTTAATGCTATTGCAATATTATTCTTCAATTAAATTCAAAATGCATTTTATATTAATTAATTTCATTTTTCGTGTTCAAACTATTATTTTAATTGTAAATGTTGTTTTCAATACTTAAATTGTTAAGCATGTTGCAAGTTAGCATACAATGGAATCTCAATCAACATCGAGAAGTGGAAGCTGACCCATGAACACTGCTTGCAAATATACCAAAGTTGGACTACAACTGGGGAGTGTTATATGCAACTTTTGAGGAAAAAAAATTTTAAGGCATCAATTGCCTCAAGTATGACATTGTACGCATTCCTTGCCATGAAGTCAAGGCATGTCCTCATGCCGCAATAGGGAAAAACAAAATATGTAGGGAGCCCTTGCATTGTTGGCTCAAAAGAAATCAGAGAGGGTGAGGACACATGTAATGTCTCGAGTTGAAGTTTTTATAAATTTTGCAATTTCATAGTGAACAAGCATGCAACCTTGACACATTTTTTATCACCAAAATCCTAATGTGGGCAAGGTGAGTACACTGCAAAGGGTTAGAATGACATTATGATAAAATGCTTATTGACGACAAGCCACACAACTCAATATTGCATTCTTTTACAAATCTGGAAGTAATGGAATGCTTGATATGGTGGCAAGCCTTCCAAATTACAAACTGATAACTAAAAATAACTGAAACTAGTTCTATCACAAGCCTTCCAAAAAAATTACAAATACTGAATCTAGCAGAGAATTGCACAGATTAACATTAGAAATACCAATCCCAAAAGTAGGAGTGATTTTTAATGTCCTGGTGGCATAGACATCTGGACTTACAGTTCTAAAATTGCATGCAATTCTTATATTCTTTCTAGCGGTGAACAACACAGAAAATGACAAAGAAATTAATTGCCAACATATTTTAATAATGCTGGTAAGAATATGCAAATATTAGAAATAATCCTAAAATTATACTAGAATAGTTCAACTACCACAAAGTATCAAAAATTCCTAGTAATAAATAATAAATTGAATGATTTCATGGACCCCAAAGGGTCCCTCTTACAAGAAATATCTTCACCCAAACAGCAGCTGCTGAGTGAAGATGGTACAGCAATCACAAGCAATAAGAATTATCTTTTATTGTGAACAGAAACTTCTAAACTAATGGATCACAAAGTTTTACCTAAGTACCACAGCCTCCTTAATGTTCTACAGCAACCTCAAAGGGAGATTATATCATGGGAAAGGCTCACGCCTCCCTTATAATTTGTATGGCAATCCCTTTTCCTTCAATAACAAGCCTCTCATAATAATATTCAGAACTTATGTGATAATTAACAGCAATAAAAGGTACGGACAGCCAAGGGAATGACCTAAATTAAAAGTAAATATTAATCATTTAAATCTCAATAAGTAAATACTTGAAATCTTCTCAAAATATCAAAAAACTCCACACAAAAAAAATCTGAAAAATAACACCAAATTGAAGTATAAATTGAAAATCCCACAACCAATTAATTGAAACTGGAAGAACTCTACAGCTAATCAGTATAATCATAATTCCTAAATGAAATTATTTGAATGAATAGAGCATTTTCATCCTTGGGCAGAAAAGATGGACAATGTTCAATCTCAAGAGAAATGAATTTTGAAATATAAAATCTGTAACCCTCTCCATTCCTCAAGTCCTCCTTAAATAGGGTTTTTGAGGAAAAAAATAATATTTTCTCACTTTTCTATGCAAACTTGACTTTTGAAAAGTGACTAGAAGAACCTTTACAAAATAAATTACTCCTTGGACCCATTCCTAGCATCATTTTTGGTCTCTCTTTTAAAACAACCTTTTTAATAATAAAACATTTGTTGTCTTTTTGAAGGAGTTAAATTATTTCCTTAGCTCAAAAGGGGGGAAATGACAACCCACCCTTTCCGAAATTGCTTGTTGTCAAGCAATGTTTGGGTTCATTTTGAACTCATGAGGCCTAGGATCACAGGCCGATGGGGTAAGTTAGTCATGTCTCATGGTGGTTGCATGTTGGAAACCTAATGGTGTCAGGGTTTGGGCTCCAAATAGTGGTGTGGCTATCATGGGACGATCATCCTAATGAACATGGATGGACTGGCTGATCGGAGAAGAGAATCGTCTGATGTTGGGAATGGTTGCTCATGTTGACTGTGAGTGTATGGATCAAATCTCTTGTTCCATACATTTGTCCTCAGGTTGATCTGTCTTTTGGTTTTGGGAAATCAATTCCACTTTTCTGCTCATTCTAGTGGTGTGTGCCATCCCTGGTGGGTTTGGTGGATACTGGTAGAAAACTATAATTGATTAATCTGTGGCATGGCTTTGGAAACTTCGGGGTTGTGGAAGGCGATACATTCAAACTGTCATGTTTGTTCTGTGTGGGATGGATAGACAAATGCCTTTGTTTCCTAGTTAGCTACCACTGAGTTGTTTGCAAGGTCCTTAGCTTTGTATACTCCTTTGCTTAATGTGTAGGACTTCTCTACTGAGAAAGTCACAACTACTAAGTTATTTGTCTTTGGAGATCCTCCTGCAAACTCACTTTTATTTTCAGCTTTGATTGCCATAAGAAATACTGCTTCTGAGGCCTTGATTGTTTCCACTCCAGAAGTAGTTGGTTGTAAAACCTTAGAAAAAAGGTTGTGGATTCTTTGGTTTCCCTTTTTCCTATTTGAGCTAATCAAAGATCATTTCTAAACATTTCTATTTCTTATGTTGTCTTCTAACTTTCCTTAACCCTTGCTTCAACCTCTTACTCCCTAAAAATTGTTACACCAACTTTTTCTTCTTCTGCCTCATTAAGTAAAAAATGGGTTGAAGTAAGCTCAAAAATGAGTTCATCGATCTTTTCCCTCATTTCCTTAAATGCAATTAAGGCCCCTTTTGCAAATCTGATGGCAATATCCCTATCTCTTAACAAATGCAGATATTTTGATTTCATTGTTTCTAATGACTTCTTAACTACTTGCAAATCCACAAGAGCGGTTATATGCTTGGTCTTGGCAACAGTTCAATTGATATGTCTTTCTTCTTTTCCTCAATATGAACTTTCTTCAAGCTTAGAGTAAGCTCTTCGATGAGCCTCTTCAATAAGCTATCCAACTCCATTAGATCTTGCACCTCTTTCTTTTCTGTTACAAACAAATGTTTCTTCAATTCATGCAACTCTTCAAACCTCAACTCAACTTTTGCAAATTGAATTCTCTTTGCTTGCTCTATGTAGAAAACTACATCTCTCAATAAAAAACTTCTTTAAAGTATCTCCATAGATGGAAATAAAGTTGCTTGTCGGTACAACATGATCTTACACACTTGCTGAGATACCTTTTCCTTTGTGTGAGTGCTATATATGTCCTAACAAATGGAATTCAGATGCTACAGATTTCTCATCAATTAATGTTTCATGGACAGGTGTCATTGCAATTTTATATGCTCCATTAGAGTTGAATGTGCCAAGAAGATCATAAATCATTAAACTTGGACTTACATTCATTGGTGACTACACTATTGGTGAATTTACTACAACACAAGCATCATAGTTTCGCCATCATCTGCTTCACTTAGAATATTCTTTTTCACACTCTTGAGAACTCTAATGGGATCAAACACATTACAAATTTCTAGAAAAATTGGAACAGCTACATCATGAAAAGACGTGAGCCAACAAGATGCTGCTTTTGGTGGAAACCTAATGCTTGTTCCACTTTAAAGTTCAATATCAGGTGTCTCAAAGAATCACCCAGACCCTATACTCTTACATATAGAACATATGATGTCCCCCTAGGGTTTGAGTTTTGATTTTTTTGTTTTTGATTTGTTTTCTGATTTTTTTGTCTTTTTGCCAGATATGATGCTAGAAACAGAGATAAATGCAAAAATGCTAAAATAATATAGAAATGCATAAACGGAAAGAACCCAATTGATTTTTATTGCATCCAATCAATTTTAGAACACACCCATTTGTTGGAATTGAAAGTTACAGATCTGATTTTGAAAACCAGCAAGCTGATGGCACAAAACCCTAGGTGCCACACTCCAAATTGTCTGATCCCCACCTTGGAAATGCTGCAGATCTGATCACATAAACTGGACACCTCGATAATGGCTGTTTGCAATCCCAAACAAGCCTGATCTTCCCTAGAAGCCCTCACGTCCTTTTCTCAACTATACAATCTGATTAATATGCCCACACGTGCCACAAAAAATGATGTAATTTTTGCTGTTTGAAAACCTGTTACCCTTGCAGAACTGTATGGCCAGGTTAATGCAACCAATCTGATCATGTATGGCCTGATTTGAAGATCTCGCACGTGCCAAGTAAGGTATGCAGTGAAATTCAACTCCCAGTTTTGGAGTGATGCAACCAGCAATAATAACCTGTACCTTTATTTCTGATCTGCAATATGAAACTACTGAAAACTGAAAATATTAATCTCTTGAATCATGTTGAATGCTTAGATAATAATCCCTGTGTGAGATTATTCGATCAAGTATCCGTGGGTGATCTCTCACACCTGCAAACACTGTTCTATTCAAGGGATTTCGTCCTCAGAATAGACCGATCTCCATACCAACAAACCCTTGCTCAGTATTCTCCACTTTTGCTCAATACTCAATGAATGATGAAAAAGACTTGTTTTGGCTTTTTATTCTTTTCCCAATTTTCAATGCCAACTTTTGCAATTTGGCTTTTAAAATAATATTAAAATGTTGTATTTTTAATATAATTGACTTTTGCCAATACGGGTGTGGTTCCGTGGTCAAGTCGCTTGGTTGTAGTGACGGCCACCAAGGTTCAAACCCTCGCTGGGCTAAAGTGCTCGCAGGCCTTGTGCCTTCACTAGGCCATTGCGCTCGCGGGTTTGGTTGTTTCTTGTGGTTTCTTGTACCCAGTTCATAGCTCCGGTCAAAAGCATTTACCCCTAATAATATGCGTGCATTGCACCTTTTAAAAAAAAATTAATTGACTTTTAATAAAATATTTCATAAAGTATCACTAAAATAATAATACTTTAATAAAATTCACTTAATTTCCCTTATAACGCCAAATTATAAAGTTACTTTATTAAAAGTCACTTTATAACATCAAATTATAAAGTCACTTTAATAATTAATTTTATTAAAGTAATTTGACTTTAGTAATATAATTAAATTGTCAACTCTCAATAATAATCTGACAATGATCCTTGATAGTGATCCAAACACAATTTCCACCGCTGGCGTGGTGACCCTTGATCCTAGTATAACTTACTATAATTAGTAAGTATGATCATTGTGCTCCAAAACTGCCTCTGAAAGGCCCACCAATCAATATACGGAGTCACTGAACTGTAAACACTAAAATGGATACCCAAGCCCACTAAAGAACCAGAATACCCTCCAAAGGGTCCCCTAAACATCTCATTAGCCTACAGGGACCAACGTCATAGGCTAACCCTAGCTCCCAGCCCACTAACTAGAGAGGAGACATTATAGTCTACCCTCCCTAAAATTGCTTGTCCTCAAGCAAATCTCAACTCAAGATGTTGCAATATCTCCTCATTCTCCCACGTTGCATCCTCTACTAGCAGGTCCTTCCACTTCACCAAGTATTCCTTGATAACTCTCCTCAATTTGTGCTCTTTGGTGTCAATGATAGCCTTGGGAATAAGAATCAATTTCCCCTCCTCATCCAAGGGTGGCAATGTTGTAGAAGGTCACATTGTGCCCCAACACCTTCATGAGGTGAGACACATGAAACACACTGTGTACTCTGCTCTCTACTGGCAACTCCAGCTCATAAGCCACCTCTCCAATCCTCTTGGAGACTCGGAAAGGACCATAATAACGTGGCTTAAGCTTTTCTGCACCTCTCTTCCTGATAGTGGATTTCCTATAAGGCTGCAACATCAAATATACCATGTCACCCACCTTGAAGGATCACTCAACTCTACGCTAATCTACATACTATTTTTGTTGATTTTGTGCCTTCTATATATTTTCCTTCAAGGAACTCATTATGTCTTGGCTGTCCTATAACAAATCCTTGGAACTGGGCACCCTACTATCTCCAAACAATAGATCTAGGAAATTACGAGCATCATAGCCATAGAGTGCCATGAATACTGACATTTGTATAGACATGTGGTAGGTCGTATTATAACAATACTCGCATAAATGCAGCCACTTAACCCATACCCTTTGCTGCCCTGCAATGTAGTTCCTGAGGTATCCGTACACCCATTTATTAACTATTTTAGTTTCCCATCCGTCTGCGGGTGGTAGCTTGCACTCAAAGTGAGTTTTGTGCTACTAAGTCTGAATAACTCTTGCCAAAAATGACTCATGAATTTTTTGTTTCAATCGCTCACTATACTCCGAGGCAACCCATGTAGTTTGAATACCTCTCTGAAAAACAAATCAGCAACCTGTGTTGCTATGTAGGTGGCTAAAACTGGAAAGAAATGTACAAATTTCGTGAGTCTGTCAACCACAACATATATACAGTCTCTACTCTAGGCTTTGGGCAAGCCCGTGATGAAATCCATGGATATGCATTCCCACTTTCGGTTATAAATGGGTAGGGGTTGTAGCAATCCTGCAGAGAAAGAGTGTTCCTGTTTGTTTTGCTGGCATGTAGGACACTCTCACATATTTGAGTACCTCTAATTTGAGGCCTTTCCAAGTGAAACATTCCCTAATCTGCTTGTAGGTTTTAAAATAACCTGGGTGACCTGCCATAGGAACATCATGAAAGGCTCTCATTATCCTCTTCTTCATAAAGGATCTGGGCACAAGGAAAATCCTCCCTTTGTAAATGATGAGGCCATTTACAAGGGTGTACCTGTCATCAACAACTATACCATCAAGATCAGAAGCCCACTTATCCTTTGCATACTCAAGTACAATCCAATCTCTCCAATCATCTACAACCTCTCCTAGAGAGCACAAGTAGGGTCTCCTCGAAAGTGCATCAGCAACAACATTTTTCTTACCCTTGACATAAGCTATGTCAAAATCATATGCCTGCAATTTGCTGACCCATTTCTATTGTCGATCATTAAGGTCACACTGACTTAGGAAATGCTTCAGGCTAATATGATTTGTCTTCACCACAAATTTTCAGCCCACCAAATACTGCCTATATTTAGCCAAGGCATGCATTATGGCGAAAATTTCCTTATCCTAAACGTTGTAACTCCTCTCAAGACCTTGTAGTTTCCCACTCTCAAAAGCAATAGGATGCTTATCCTGCATCAACACAGCACGAATGCCTTCTCCAGAGGCATCCCACTGTAGCTCAAAAGGACGTGTGAAATCTGGAATAGCAAGTACCGGACATGAGCTCATCAACTATTTGAACTTATCAAAACACAATTGTGCTCCTAGAGTCCAAACAAATGCCCCCTTTCTTCGTCAAGTTTGTAAGTGGAGTAGCCTGTTGTGAAAATCCCTTGACGAAGAGACGGTAGAAACCACAAAGCCCAAAGAACCCCTTAAGCTGCATGAGGTTCGTGGGAGGAGGCCAGTCAACTATAGCCTTAACCTTCTCTTGATCCATCCTGACTCCCTCTGCACTAATGATATGTCCCAAATACAACAACTCTCTTATGTTGAAGTCACATTTTGATTCGTTGTTGTATAGAGACTCTCTCTCCAAAATGCCCAACACTAAATCCAAATGTGCTAAATGCTCATCCCAAGTCCTGTTGAAGACTAATATATCATCAAAAAAGATGAGGACAAACTTCCTCGATTGATCCCTGAAGACCCTGTTCATACAAGACTGAAAAGTGGCTGGGGCATTGGTTAAGTCAAAGGGCATAACCAAGAACTCGAAGTGTCCATAATGACACCAAAACGCCATCTTCTCCACATCCTCCTCTCTAACTTGAATCTAGTGATACCCGGATCGAAGATCTATCTTGGAGAGAAAACATGCTCCGTACAACTCGTCGATCAACTAATCAATCCACGGAATCGGATACCTATTTTTAATTGTCCTCTTATTCAATACTCTGTAGTCGATACATATCCACAACGTGCCATCTTTTTTCTTCACTAGAACAATGAAAGACGCAAAAGGACTTTTACTTGGTCTAATGTGACCCATCTCTAGAAGTTTCTTTATCGTCTTCTTGATCTCATCCTTCATCCTCTTGGGATGCCTGTAGGGGGTGGTAATGACTGACTTGGCGCTGTCCTCTAACTCTATAATATGCTAAATTCCCCTGTCAAGAGGTCTCCCATGTGGTAAGCTATGAAACACCTTATTGTGTTTAGTACTCAATCCCTGTATTTCTGGAGGATAATCGTGCTTCTACTGCTCCACTTGTGATGGTATAGTGAAACATTCAGCAGCCTACTCAACTTGATCATGCTTGATCAATCTCTCCATCCTCCTAAGTGAAATAGCCTAAGACTCCCATCTGACATACCCCTCAACAAATGTTTTTTGCCATTCACCTCAAATTTCATTTCCATAGCTCACAAGTTGAGGGTAAACTCCCCAATAGCATGAAGCCATTTCATGCCTAGTACAGCATACATTTCTCCCATGCCAATGACATCGAAATCAGCTTGGAACTCATAGTCATTCAGCTACAATGTGAAATTTGGCATCCTCCGATTACATTTGAGAGTGAAACCATCAGCTACTCTCACCCTGAATACCTCAAATTCCTCAGTCTTGAGGCCACGTCTAGCAACTAGCCCCTCATCCATGAAGTTATAAGTGGTTCCTGTATCAAGCAAAGTGATCACACGCTTCGCACTCAAGACCCCTTTGATCCTAAAAGAACCTTCTCTCTGAATGCTTGAGAGTTGTAATGTAGGTGATGCTTCTTCCTTTTCTTTTTTTGACTCATCGGATGCACTTTCCTCTTCATTTTCTTCCCGATCAGAGTGTTGTTTTGAATTTTCAGAATTAGTTTCATCATAATAAAGTATTCCATCTGATCTGCATTACCCTTAGGACACTTATGACCCGGTTCCCAAGGTCCTCTACATTTGAAGCATAATTTTTTGTCTTCTCAATTCTTTTATGGTGTCATCATTGAGCTTTTAAAATGGTTTCCTTTGCTGGTCTGAAAATTTATTTTGCATCTTATCCTTTGAAAAAGGAAATGGTTCTAACGGAAACTTGCTTTTTGGGGCAGCAAGCTCCATATCTCGTGCCTTCTTCATAGCATCCTATAATGAGGGTGGATCAAAAGCTTTGATCCATCCACGTAAAGGCTCCAAAAGACCTTCACTAAAGAGTACCACTAATCTCCTCTCAAAGATGTGTGTAACCATCATTGTTAATCTCTAAAACTTTGAAATCTAAGACTCCAATGATCCAATCTGCTTAACTATGCAAGCTCTTGAAAGAAAACCTTTGGATCTCTCCTATCAAAGCATTCGATGAGTTTATTAGTAAACTCATCATATGAAGTAATGGACCTGTGCCCCAATGTTACCAATCTGTGGTACCACCACTCATGAGCCAAGACATCCAAATGCAACATGGAAAACCTGATTGCCTCTTCCTCAGGCATGGGCCTCAAGGAGAGGTAATTATCTAACTTCTGAACCCAGGCACATGTTGTGCATCTCTGCCACCATCGAAATGCTCCAAAGTAATCTTGCCCACTGCCTGTTGGGAATCTTTGGTCCCCTGTGGTGCTTTGGTCTCTAACCTGCCAACTGTCACTGCTCTATGTCTCCTCTGGTTCAGGAATTACTCAAAAGTCAATAAATTCTTGATATCGAGAGGAAGTTAAATATACTCTGCATGGCTGGCCCTGACATCATCAACCATGGACACCTGTTGTTCGGGAGGTTGCTCCTGACGAATGTGTGCCTCAGTCCTATGTGTGAAAGTGGGTTATAGGGGCCTAGATGTGGGGAAGAGTGGATTCCTCTGCTTGTCCTCAGGCTATGTATGGGAGCAACTGGTATCCTCAGGATGTCCTGTATGACCAAGTGGAGTCTAGTTCATTTTCTGCAAGAGATTTGCCATCATGTCCATCATAATATCAAATTTCTACTTTGCTCTAGAATTTGGACTAAGTAACCAGATTTCCTTTATCTCTATCTGCCATGGTACCTATAAAAGTCTAAAGGTCACCTGGTGAACTACGAATTCCTAATGCGCCTGTAATAGTTTGACCTTCAGGCAGTCGCGGAGGTTTCCACTACCTTGAACCTCTATTGTATACCTGTTCATGTTCACTCATGAATTAACCACACAAGCTGGCAGGGAATTTTGTGCTCTGATACCATGTAAAGTACCCAGCTGATTCTGACTTGATTTTTCTGATTTCTCTACATCAAATACCTGTCCCTGAATTTTGCCTTGGCTCATATAATTTTCTGGCTGCAACGTTCCCTCAGAATGGAGTATTTTTGGTGTACAGTTTGCTTGGTTTGAAGAGAGCTTGGTTCATCACACAGTGGAAAATGCTCTGATACCACTGTAAAGTTCTTGCTTGTTTGCATGATAAGTTTTCCAATTTTTTTCAAGATGACATATTTCGTTAGCCAAGTAGGAATCAAAAGCTGAGTTTGTAAACTTCCTCTCCCAGAATGCCAAAGGTTTTGTGTGTTTCCATTTAGCAGATTTCATTGATCAAACGATGAAAGGTATGAATCATGATGTAAAATTATGCATCAACAAAGCCAGAATCATAAACAATTGTCAAAAGCTTAAGAGATTTAATTGCAGCTCGAACAGTGGTTCATACAGATGCTGTTACAGATAGCCAGAAGCTATAACTGAAACAAAATGGTTAATACTGCATTGCAAATTCTTATCAGAACTATGAGCATGGCATAGGACTTCAATTATGAATCATACAGCAGTCTGATAAGCTTTCTCTGAGTACAATGGAGGCTATAAGATATGAACAGCAACTCATATCCTCAAATCAACTTTCTGAGATTAAAATGCAGAACCATTTACTCATTATACAGTCTCAACATTCAACAGCAGCACTTTACAATTATCCAAGTGTTTACAGAGACCAAAACTACAATTCTGAGCACTCAGGAAGTGAAACAACAGCATGGAGATTTCATACCAATGTCATAGACCCTCAGAAATTAATTTACAACTTAGTCACTAAGGATTTCCTTTCAACATGAACAAGCTTATTACAACTTTGATGGCAAATATTGAAACATTCGAATCTGGAATAGTCACCCAATCTGATAGAGATAAACTGAAACTTCTTAGGTTACAACACTGAAGGAATGAAGACTTACAAGTTGCTACAGCATAAAACAATGTCTGAGTGAGGCAGGGTAAATAGTCGTATCAGCCTGGAATCAACTCGTCTCAGCATTGACAAGGAACCGGTAGCTTCAGACAGGTCCGTATCACTTCCCACTGTCACGTTTTACCAGGAAGAACACCCTGCAACTCTCATATGATTATAACCTCTCCTCATAACTAACACGCCATGCTTCTGGACTCCCCACGACTTTGCCATTTGAACTCACAATATTCCCATCTTCAGAAACAACCTGGATAGGGGCGACAAGACACTTAGATGCCCACGTTTTTGCAGCTCGAGCCCCAAACGACCTGTGTATAGCCTTCACGTGAATGTCCAGAGAGAAAATAATTTGACTCCAAGTGGTTTTCGGGCTTGCAGTACTGAGCACGACCCTGCTTAAAGTGACGATCTGATGATCACGTCCTCACAGAGATGTTCTTGTTCGACAATCACTGCTCAAACTCTTACTGAAAATGCAAGTCGTTTTGAACCAAGATGGCATTGAAAGTGATTAGCAACTTCAATGAAGCTTCAATGGCACGCCTGAATGATTCTCTCCACGATTCCCAACTAGGGTTGATGATTCCACAACCGAAATGGGAGCTTTAGGGTTTTCCAAACCTCAAACCAGAAAAACTCGACCAACCATTGCCATGAGAAAATGTTCATCAAAAGGTGCGAATGAATTCTACTTTCTTTCTTTTTGTATTTTTCTCATACAAAAATCAAAGTGACATTTTATATGGTAATGTTTTTAATATTTCATAAGTCACTTTTTAATTTCTCACATTTCAAAATATAAGTGACTTTTGCCATGTGATATTTCAATATTTTCCTAAGTCACTTAAAACTTGACTATTAATTATTTAATATGCCCCTTTTAATAAATAATTTAAGACTTAGGCAAAATTAAATAATTAAGTCACTTCGTCGAAATCTTGGGGACATTACATACCATTATGATGTACCCCTGGGGTTGAGTTTTAATTTTTTTGTTTTTAATTTGTTTTCTGATTTTTTTTTGTTTTTAATTTTTTTTTTGATTTTTTTTTGTCTTTTTGCCAGATATGATGCTAGAAACAGAGATAAATGCTGAAATAATAGAGAAATGCATAAACGAAAAGGAACCTAGTTGATTTTTATTGCACCCAATCAATTTTAGAACATAACCATTTGCTAGAATTGAAAGTTACAGATCTGATTTTGAAAACCAGCAATCTGATGGTACAAAACCCTGGGCACCACACTCCAAATTGTCTGATCCCCACTTTGGAAATGTGGCAGATTTGATCACATAAACTAGATGCCTCAATAATGGCTGTTTGCAATCCCAAACAGGCTCGATCTGCCCTAGAAGCCCTCACATTATTTTCTCAACTGTACAATCTGATTAATATGCCCACACTTGCCACCGAAAATGATGTAATTTTGCTGTTTGAAAACCTGTTATCCTTGCAGAACTGTACAACCAAGTTAATGCAGCAAATCTGATCATGTATGGCCTGATTTGAAGATCTCCTACGTGCTAGGTAAGGTATGCAGTGAAATTCAACTCCCACATGCCAAGTAAGGTATGCAGTGAAATTCAACTCCCACGTGCCAATTTTGGAGTGATGCAACCAGCAATAATAACCTATACCTTTATTTCTGATCTGCAATATGAAACTACTGAAAACTGAAAATATTAATCTCCTAAATCCTATTGAATGCTCGGATAATAATCCCTGTGTGAGATTATTCGACCAAGTGTCCTTGGGTGATCTCTCACACATGCAAACACTGTTCTATTCAAGGGATTTTGTCCTCAGAATAGCCCGATCTCCATACTAGCAAACCCTTGCTCAGTATTCTCCATTTTTGCTCAATAGTCAATGAATGATGAAAATGACTTCTTTTGGTTTTTTATTCTTCTCCCAATTTTCAACGCCAATTTTGCAATTTGGCTTTTAAAATAATATTAAAATCTTTTCTTTTTAATAAAATATTTCATAAAGCATCATTAAAATAATAATACTTTATTAAAAGTCACTTTAATGATTAATATTCTTAAAGTAATTTGACTTTAATAATATAATTAAATTGTCAACTCTCAACAATAATCTGACAACAACCCCTGAGAGTGATCCAAACACAATTTCCACTACTGGCGTGGTGACCCTTGATCTTGGTATATCTTACTATAAATAGTAAGTATGAACATTGTGCTCCAAAACTGCCTCTAGAAGGCCCACCAATCAAAATACTGAGTCACTGAGTTGTAAACATTGAAACGAATACCCAAGCCTATTGAAGAACCAGAATACCCTCCAAAGGGTCCCCTAAACATCCCATTAGCCTACAAGGACCAATGTCATCGGCTAACTCTATCTCCCAGTCCACTGACTAGAGAGGGGACATTACAGAACAATTTTGAATTTGCACAAAAGGATTTGTCCCCTTGCTACAAGGGTTGTCCTCCACTATATCTTCTATATAATGCTTCCCAAACTAACAAATTTGCATCAAATTTCTACTAGTAAAATTAATTTCATGCTCTAAGTTATAAACACAGAAATAGTCAAAGTGCTTACCATTACTTTCTATTTTGAAAAATTTTGCGAGCTCAACATTAGCACTCTTCTTAAGTGTTTTCCTAAGAGTAGAGTCCTAAAATTAACCTCATATGTTACTTGATGCAAAACATTCCTTTCATATTGTAATCTGAAATCATAGTATTGGTTAGAGTGTTTATCTTCCTCTATTGATACTTATGTAAGATTTCTATCAACAACACCACTCACGGTAATCAGGAATTTGGAGCTTACCATAATATTCTTCTCAATTTCATTTTCACAACTATTCTAAATATCACTCTTCTCTGAAACTAAGTCAATCTTTTGAAGATTAATGGATGCTTCTTCAAAAGGAACATCTTTTTCAAATGTGCATTCAACAAGTAATATTTGTTCCTCCTTAACTTCATCAAGATAAATATTTTTCTTACATTCAATCTCAAAAGTTAACAAGAAAATTTTCTAAATAAAGATCCATACCTTCCACCTACCTGGCGGATTCTTCCATAATCTGCTTCCTCACTTTCTTGCAGCTTTGATTGTTCTTCTTTCTTTGGCTCATGCTGTACTGTCACAATTTCTAATTCCTCTATCTTCTTTTCTAGATTTTTATTTGACTTCTTTGATTCTTCATCTAACCTCACCACTTCTTTGCTCAAACATCTATGACTTAGCTTATAGGGTTCTTTGCATGAGAAACAAAGTTTCTTTCTTCGGAACTTGTTTTTGGTACCATCCTCATCTATGGTAGGGGAATTTTTCTCCTTCAAGAACATTTTCTTCATCTCCAACTCCTTGGTAACGTCTATCTTCTCTTTCTTTCTTGTCCTCTTATATAGTTATATAGGCTTCTTTTTTTTAGGATTACCCACTTCAAGTAACACCAAGTAACCATCAAAGAAAACTTGGTCTTTGAATTCATCAGGCAATCTTGGTACCAATCAAAAAACTTGGTGGCCTCTTGAACAAGATCTTTATCCTCTTCTTTTTTATGGACCTCAACTAAAAAAGATTGGGAGTGGGACTTATCAAAGATCAATTATTTGCTAACAATCTTCCTTATTTTGCTCTTTTGTCACTTTGTTTCTTTGGAACAATTAAACAATTCATTTCCCTATTTATATTCTACAAAGTACATAACATTTCTGACAATTCATTTCCACATTCATATTTTTGTCTCCCATATTAGTATGCATGCGTGGTAATCTGCATCAATAATTTAGCTTCCCTAGAAGCTAGCAAGTTCACTCGCTCTAATACCACTATAATTTCCTGGATTTAAGTTTTTTCAAATCTCACAATATCATAGTAAACAATATCCAACCTTAACACCTTTTGATCACCAAGATCCCAATGTGGGCAAAGTGAGAGCATGTGGTGAAAGGGGTTGGAATGATGTTATAATAAAATGTTTGTTGAGGGCAAGACACAACTCAATATTGCATTCTTTTACAAAATTTATAAGTAATGAAATACTTATTTTGGTAGCAAGCCTTTAGATCACAAATTGATAACTAAATGTAACTGAAACTAGTTCTAGTAACAAACGTTTCAAAACAAATTACAAACATTGAATATGGCGAAAGATTGCACATATTAACATTAGAAATAACAATGCCAAAAAATAAAGTGATTTTTATTGTTGTGGTGGCATAGCCATCTAGGTTTACAATTCTAAAATCAAATGTAATTTTTATATCCTTTCTAGCGGTGAAACTCATAGAAAATTACAAAGAAATTGATTGTCGGAGTATTTTAATATTGCTGATCATAATATGCAATACTAGAAATAATAATAAAATAACACTGAAATAATCCAACTATTGCGAAATAACACAAATTCCCAATAACAAATAACAATTAGAATCATTTTATAGATCCCAAAGGGTCCCTCTTACCAAAAATATCTTTCCCCAAAGAGCAATACCAAAATGAAGGTGGTACGAAAACCATAAGTAATAAATATTATCTTTTATTGTAAACAATAGCTTCTAAAATAATGGATCACAACCTTTTACCTAAGTTATCGTGAGGTTTCTTGCCTATAGTGCCATCAACCAAGGTTCAAACCTCATGGGGTTCCCCTCTACTACGTCAAAAATAGAGGGACCCCAAAATCTTGTATCTGGATTTACCCACAGCATGTAAAGTGGGGCATTTGCATGCCATCCAAGGGGTACATCCCTAGTTTAATTTTTTTTTTTTTTAAATGGTGTAGTGGGGAGTGAGCAATGAATGTAGAGTAGAGTTGATTGTGCAAGCCTGTAATGGTGTGAATTTGCACCCCTTGCAAATTCCTTGTTCACAATACCTCCTACCTTAGAGAATTAAATCCAATAATGCAATTCATATTTCCGTCACCTTTCCCTATCCACTTGGCAGCTGTTTTATGTGTCAGTGGGGGATATTTTTTCTAGGACACTAGCGTGGCACGAGAATGTCTGTGCGGCGTGCTACTATCCTAACAGGATTCCCACCTCTGGAATTAGCAGAGGCGTTACACTCCTCCATTGGGCCCATTGGGCGCAAAGTGTAACATCTCCTGCCCTTCGAACTGACTTTGAACGGCTCCTTGCCTCCATTCTCACCTTTCAAAAGACTATCTCATTCATTCTTTCATGCTTCTTGATCATTCACACACTTGGGAAAACTCTCTTCATTCTTCTCACTCACTTTCAGCTCCTTCAAGCTCTACCACCTCCATTGAAGCTACAAGTTAGTGTTTTGTTGGCTTATCCTCTTCGTTGTTGCAGCAACGTTGTTCTTTGAAGGCTTGCACTCTCGCTCCTCCCATTTTCCTTGAGTGCACATGGTTGAAGGTGATATCACTCCATCTTCCTTTTACTTTGCATTATCATTTTAATATCGTAACAGATTGTTGTTCAACATATTGCTTGGTATTCTCTTTCAATACCTTTCTTTATCATATTTCTCCAATCGTTGCAATTTGGCTCTCTGTGGAGGTGGAAACACCAAAGCGGGGGACTGACTGAGGCAGTCCTCTAAACATAGCCCCAAAATTTTCCCGTCTTTTGTGTAGGTTCTCCTTGAGGTGAAGATCTTGAAGATATCAACTCATGGGTAGGAAGGTGCGCTTTCCTTACCCTTCTTTGTCATTTCATAATTAGATTTAGTCTTAGTTCCTTTCTCAATATTCTATTATTTTGCAATTCTTTATTCTATCATTACATCAAATTGCATCTGTTAGGTCGTTAGTAGGTCTTCCTTAGTTTTTGACTGTACTTTATGTTAAATTTTAAGTGATCAGATTAACATGCATAGAAAATTAATTCAAATTTACATAGTACACAGCAGATACCCTGGGAAAACCCTCCTCTTGAGGGAGAAAAACCCAGCCAATAATATCTCTTATATTATTGAAAGAATACAACAATGATTGCCTTTACAAATAGATCAATATGAAGGCTAGCAACAGGCCTCACGAACTGATGCAGATACAGAAAAGTATTGCTATCTTCAAATGGATGAAACTCAAATTTCAACACAGTCGAATTGCCTTAGAAGGAATTCGCATATGAATGAAGTGAATAAGTGAAAGCTTGAATATATGATTCGAATGAGAACAAGGAGGCAATATAAATACAAACTATAGTGAAAGACGCAACCTTTCACCACCCTTAAGTCGGCCTCCAACAAGATCATGACTTTTCAATTAAGAAGTCGTCTTATCTAGAGAATCGTGTCCTTAAGCATAAGCGCTCTTTTCTATATAACAAATATAAACTAATATTTTCCAAAGGACGTGACTCAAGATAACATCGAACTCAATAATTAAATAGCTGAAGGCTAATCACTTAATTGTTTCTTGTAAATGCGATCAGGCTGGAATATATGATTGTCGCTGTCATTGATCATCAACACTCCCTCTCAGCTAAGGAGTATACTTCCAGCTGCACAAGACATATCACCTCAACGTGATGCCTACCACAATGGCTACAACCAAATGTGGAAATGAATATCACCTCATTGTGATATTTGATATCGCCTCAACACGATATCAACCATAATGGCTACAACCATACTATGGTGAAAGAAAGAATATCAACTCAACGTGATATTGGATATCGCCTCAACACGATATCTACCATAATGGCTACAACCATACTATGGTGAAAGAAAGAATATCACCTCAACGTGATACTGGATATCGCCTCAACACGATATCTACCATAATGTCTACAACCAAACTATGGTAAGTACAAGTGTTTATCACTTGCGTGATGTTGTCACCTCAACATGACTTTCACCATGGCTCTCCCAGAGGGTGAAACACAAGTACAAAATATGTCATGGAGTCACACGCATGACATCCACCATGACTCTCTCAGAGGGTGGAAACAAGGGCTTTCACCTCAAATCTCAAAGAGAAATGCATTAACAAAGGATTTCACCTCGAACTTCTCTCACAGAGAAGAACTCATTAAACAGGTTCAGCGATCTGAGACTCTTTCTCAGTCAAGGCTAGATTCTCCACCATACCAAGCTTATCTCGAAAGTACACGAACTTTATCCTAGAGGGAGGATTGGTGAGAATGTCCTCATCGCTCATCAATGCTGATGTACCTTAACTGTACAGCCTTTCGCAGTACCATATCTCTAATATAGTGGTACTTGATCTCAACGTCTTCAATCTGTCATGAAACACAGGATTGACAGAAAGCTTCATGCAACTCTGATTATCACAATGAATGATAGTAGGCTCCATTGATTGTCCAAACAATCCTGCAAGGAGCTTACGAAGCCCGCTTCCGAGCTGCCATACAAGCTGCAATATGCTTTGCCTCTGCTATACTCAATGCCACAGATGACTGCTTCTTGCTGCACCAGGATATCATAGCAGATCCCAACCTGAAGAATATCTCAATCCATATCCAACTGTGCCACGCAAGTATCTCAAGATATGCTCTGCTGCAACAAGATTACCATCTTCTTCAGGTTCAACAGACTCCCTCTGAATCTTCAAGCACATGCATCAATCTTCCGACCTCTTCATCCAAGATTGCCTGCAACACTTTGACTTAGATAAAAGTTTTCCAACGCACACTTCTGGTACTGTAGAGAGTTCAGGATAGTCCTCCTCGACCTCTTCCCAGATTACTCTATTCTGAATAGGTTTGCGGAGCTACCAATGAAAAAATCCAGAAGACAATCTTAAGCAATTCTGATCTCAGCAACTGAAGGGATCCTCTAAGGGTTTAGCACCTAGCCTTTCAATACAACAATCTTCACTTCTTCTCAATGAGTTACAAAACTCCCTCTTGATCCTTGCTTCAGAGATTGCAAAGAAGACTTCTGGAAGTGAACTCCCTCTGGCCACCAGCTCAGTCCCATGGCTGCTTGATCATTTCTTTGGTCGGCATGACTTCCTCACAAGATGCCTCAAGCTTTTCATTACTAAGCAGTCTCTCATCACCTTCTTGCTCCTAGAACAGTGAACTGCAAGCATTTTAGAGAGAGATTACTAACAATTTATAATTACCCAAAGAAATAACAAGGCTGGAATCATACGAAGTTTACTATCTCAGGTTATAACATGAATACATAGGAATTTATGAACAATATTGAAACATGAATAAGTAAATCAACCTATAAAAGAAATATATCAAGGAATCAAAATGAAGGAATAAAGAAACTTATCTTTATTGAATTTTGATATAACTCTTTTCTTTCAACTTTTACTCCTCTCAACAAAAGACAATTTGAACAACTGCAAATTCCTTGAATGCATTATGCAATTAGCGAGTAGAACCAACTCTCTCCAAGAGTCAAGGCTCTAATCACAGTTCATACATTAGAGAATGATATCGATGTGATCAACCTATCACAACAAAAATGCAATTCTCTTTTCCATCTCAATGTCACACTCAGAGATCTACATAATTAGCATGAAACAATAATTTCAAAGGATCTTTATGCTAGAGAATACAATTCAAGAGAAACCACTATCTCTCTTTAATTACAAGATCCAATTAAAAGATATAACTTAACAAACAAAGAATACTTATCTCTTTAAATATTCTAAAGGATGCAAGATGCGCTGCTCTTGAGCACAGATCAGCACGCAACCTTTACGGCTTGAACACAAGCCCATGACTTAGAATAGAAATTCCCTAGAATCCTTTTGAGGAGAAAACTTATTCATATCCGCAAATGAAGCATGCTGATTAGGCCTGGTTGGGCAATCCTTTGCATAGTGACCAAACTCGTCACAGCGAAAGCATTGGACTTTGGAGAGGTCCCACTTCTTCTTGACTGCAGGAGCACCATCTGACCCCTTATCTCTATTCCTCTTAAAATATCTTTTCTTTCCTCCCTTTCCTTCCTTCTTCGAGGATTGAGCAGAAAGAACATGAATGTCTTCATTTGTAGAGCTTCGACCAATACCTCTCGCAGCCAACCTAGACTCCTCTTGAATGCAGTCCGCCCTCAAATGATCAAACTTGGGAAGTTTCGATCTCGCGCTAATTCCTTGAATGAAAGACTCCCAAGATGAGGGAAGACCATTGAGGGCAAGCATGGTCAAATCCTTGTCATCAACAAAATGACCAATGGTAGAGAGCTGATCTCTCAATTCGGAAATCTTCATGAAGTAAACGATGATAGATTCTCCTTCTATCATCTTCACATGATGGAGTTGTTGCTTCAATGCAAGAGCTCGACTTGTGTTGTTGATTTCGTACATCTCTTCCAAAGACTTGAACATCTCCCTTGCAGTCTTCATCTTAGAGATGATAGGGACAATGTGATCCTTTACGGAATCAACCAGCATCTTCTTTGCCTTGATATCTTTCTTTTTCCATTGAACTTTCACTTCCTCATCTACAGGCTCCGAAACTTTGCTCTCCACGAACTCAACCAATTCACTTTCTTCCAAAGAGAGCATAATTCTGAACCTCCATGAAGTATAGTTTGACGCTCCCTCAAGTCTATCTTCGATCTTCAATCCGTTCACCATCTTGAATGAAGTAGAGATAGACCAAGAATTAGGACGAAGAGAAGAGAGTACCGCTGTATAGACAAATCTGATCACGATCTACTCAAACCCGCTCTGATACCATGTTAAATTTTAAGTGATCAGATTAACATGCACAGAAAATTAATTCAAATTTACATAGTACACAGCAGATACCCTGGGAAAACCCTCCTCTTGAGGGAGAAAAACCCAGCCAATAATCTCTTATATTATTGAAAGAATACAACAATGATTGCCTTTACAAATAGATCAATATGAAGGCTAGCAACAGGCCTCACGAACTGATGCAGATACAGAAAAGTATTGCTATCTTCAAATGGATGAAACTCAGATTTCAACACAGTCGAACTGCCTTAGAAGGAATTCGCATATGAATGAAGTGAATAAGTGAAAGCTTGAATGAATGATTCGAATGAGAACAAGGAGGCAATATAAATACAAACTATAGTGAAAGACACAACCTTTCACCACCCTTAAGTCGGCCTCCAACAAGATCATGACTTTTCAATTAAGAAGCCGTCTTATCTAGAGAATCGTGTCCTTAAGCATAAGTGCTCTTTTCTATATAACAAATATAAACTAATATTTTCCAAAGGACGTGACTCAAGATAACATCGAACTCAATAATTAAATAGTTGAAGGCTAATCACTTAATTGTTTCTTGTAAATGCGATCAGGCTGGAATATATGACTGTCGTTGTCATTGATCATCAACACTTTACACTTTCTATCCATATGGAACACCAGCGCACCATTGAGATGCCAGCGTGTCGTACTGTTGTCTGTGTCCCGCGCTGTAGTCCACTGGCAGTGAGCTGTCTAAGTCACAGTCCAGACTCTGGAAACTTGCTCACCTAACTTCCTAAAACATTCAGGCTTGTAAAAGAACAGCAGTAACCTGGTTCCTCTTCCTTTTAGCCTCTAAATGTTAAACTCTCCCGAAACATTCCGTTAGCTTGAGGTAGATTAGGGCAGCCTATTGTTCTAGACCCTCTTGTGACCTAGGGTCCTAAGCAGTTGATCCCCCTCCTCTACAAAACCAAGTAGAGAAAACAAGGAAAATAGCAATTGATGCTTCCCTTGCTGCAAAAAATAGGCCAAGGTGTCGGTTGCGTACACGTTAATCAACAAATTCTTGGGAACAAATTTTACAAGAGCTGCAATTGAAGAATGGATCAATACCAACTAGGAATTTGAATTGAATTTAAACTTCCTCCCAAAGGGTTTTTTCATGATAGTATTCCAATTTCCAAAATAGAGGGAAAAGATTTTAAATGCAAGACCATGGATAAATAACAATTTTTACCTGTATCTATAGCACTAGATTTCGAACTTTAATCCTAGGGTGACCTCTCCTATGAATGGTCCGACATGGGTCAGACAATATAACCTACCACTGGAATATTGGTCACAGGAGTGCTTAACGCAAATCGGTGATGCAATGGGGAAAACACTTAAAGTGGATATGCATGATGGTAAAACCTTAGTTTATGCAAGAATCAAACTTATATCAATAAAGGAAATCCCTCCCTCAATCAATCTTTCCTCAACCTTTGGAATCTAGGAACAAGAGCTAGAAAGGGAAATTACAAAATTCTACCATTTAAAATGCAAAAGCTAAAATCACAATGAGGCGCAGTGTACTTGCTTTCCCCCTCAAAAGAAATGGATTCCAAAGGAAAATCGAGGGATCCATAATGAAATTTCAAATCCTTGATGTTTTAATCAGCCCTCAAAGATGGAAGTGCATAAACTCAATTTGGATCCCGTTTGCCCCAACCCCCTTCCTTGTCGTGATATTGTTCTTTATGAAAGAAAAGGAAAATCCAAAGAACAAGATAATGAGGCCGATACAAATTATGAAGATGTCAATGAGGTTGATGAGGTTGACACCATTGATCCGAAGAGAATTAGCCAATTTGTTGCCAAACATCTCAACATTGGGAACAACCTGATACCATAAAAGAAGGGGATAAAAACAAACAAGAAAAAAAGAGAAGACCAAGTGTTGAGCGATGATCAGACGATCATCAAAAACTACCTTCTAAGATCTAAGTGAGGAGTCCTTTCTCTTAGTACGCCATGAAGATCCTAACATGGAATGTTAGGGACTTAAATGCCCCTAACAAATGGCATATGATCAAATGCCATCTAGACACTGTTCTAGACAATATAGTACTATTTCAGGAAACAAAACTAAGTGGTTTAGAGTCAAAACTATTCACTAAGCATTGCAAATGGTGGAGTAATCGGTATATTGATGTGTTGGGTCTGTGGTTGGATTGAGGATACTTTGGATACTTTGGTCAATCCGCTATCATCTTCATCTAATTGGAAATTGGCCAAGGTATGTAGCTCATTTACAAACTTAAAAAAATATATATATTTCAATGTCTATGGGCCTATTAAGACAGAAGATAAGAAAATGGTTTGGAGGGAAATCAAAATTTGAAATAGAAACATATGGCAATGAATTAATTACTATCACGGGCAACTTCAACACAATATTCAATCAATCAAAAAAATGAGGGGGCCTAGACAAAATTTCACAACCACAGAAGGATTTTACCAAATTTGTTGCATCGCTTGAGTTAATGGATATCGCTCCTCTCAACAGTAAATACAAATGGACAAACAAAAGGTCTAGATTTAAAAACATTGCTGCAAGGCTTAATCAGTTTTGTTATCCTCAAATTGGATCAATTTTCCATTGGCTACAAAATGCACAACAATGCCAATCTCTAGTTCCAACCACCTTCTAGTCTCCTTAGCATATTAGAAGAGCATCCCACCATCAAACCCCAATTTCGCTTTGAAAAGATGTGGCTATGACATCCCAAGATCAAAAATTTGATTAGGACTTGGTGACAAGAACCGTTGAACATCAATAGATCAAGGATGATCATCTTCTACAAAACAATTCAACGCATAAAAGGGATGCTCAAAATCTAGAACAAAGAAGTTTTCAAAGATGTATTCCAAGAGACGAAACAAATAGAAGGTGAACTAAAAAATCTCAACGAACATATAATTGCGAATTGGATATACCAACAAGATTACTTAAGGCAAAAGGAGCTCATGGCAAAGCACGATGAGATCCTAGCAAGAGAGGAATGTTATTGGAAATCAAAATCCAAAGAGAATTGGCTTGCAGAAGAAGATTTGAACACCAAATACTGCCACAATATGACCATAGTTCATTGAGGAAGGAACAATATTACCAATATAAATGTCGCCAATGGAAGATCATTATCTTCTCCAAAATAACATCCAAGATGAAGCAGAAAAATTCTTTTGCTCCTTACTAAGCAACGAAGTCCTAGCAAACCCATTTTGTAGTGAGATTATTACTAACATCTCAACAATCACCAATTGTGAGGACAATGATTTCCTTTGCACCTTCATTTCACTCGAAGAAGTAAAAATTGTTGTATGTCAACTTCATCTGGATAAGGCCCCATGCCCAAATGATTTTCCAGCATCTTTCTACCAATTTTGTCGAGACTTTCTAGGAAAAGAAATTTGGAAATTGGTTGAGGAATCAAGGAAATCAAGAAAAAATTTAAAAGATTTCAACAACATAAATATTGTGCTTATTCCCAAAAAACAAGTTTGCACATCCTTTTTTGATTATCAACCTATCTCTCTCTGCAACACGACTTGCAAGATGATTTGCAAGACAATAGAAAATAGCTTGAAGATCATGCTCCCAAAACTAATATCATAGGAGCAAAGTGGATTTATTCTGGGTGGGAATATCACGGATGGGATTATTATCGTGTATGAAACCATTCACTCAATCAAAAAGCATGATTCTAAAGCCTGACATAAGAAAAGCTTACGATAGAGTTAGTTGGAGATTTCTTTTCAAAATAATGGAAAAAATTGGTTTCAATAAAAAATGGCTTGGATGGATTTTTGAGTGCATATCTTGTCCTTGATACTCGGTAGTTGTAAATGGTACCCCTTGTGGCTTCTTCGAGACTATATGTGGCATTCAATAGGGGGATCCCTTGTCTCCTTTCCTTTTGTAATTATGGCTAAGGCCTTAAATTGGGGGATCACAAAAAGAGCTGAATCTAGAACATCGAAAGAAATCTAGGTTGCCTGCAACAACCTTGTGATTACTCATCAACTTTTCGCTGATGACACCATGCTCTTCGAAGTTCCAACAATGGAAGATGCATCCATCATAAAAGACACAATGGATGACTATGTGTGTTGTTCAAGGCAAATAATCAATAAAGAAAAATAAAAATAAAAATCTTCAATACTAAAAGGGCGGCTCAAAGGAGAATTACTTCTCTACTTGGATTTGGTATTGATGCTCTACCAAGCAAATGTCTCGATATCCCAATTTTCCATGGGACAATAAGGTCTAGATTATGGGAAGAAACAATCAGTAATTATGTGTGGAAAACTGAATCATGGAGGAGTTTGATGGTTAACTATGGCAAGTAGGATCACCATGATAAAGGTTGTTCTAGTAGCTACCCCAATCAATATGTTATCATGCATGGAATTAACAACCAAAGTTGAGAAGGATTTCAACTCTATACAATGCAAATTTCTTCGAGAAGGATCAAATGAAGAAAAGCAACTCCTCTTGTTGCTTGGGACAAAGTCAAACACAAGAAAGAAAATGGGGGTGCAAGCATTAGAGATATCCAAATGCAAAGTCATCCTTTAAGGGCAAAGCAAGGCTAGCGGATGTACTAAAATCCCAACACCCTATGGTGTAGGATTTTACAAAACAAATATCTAGATGAAGACTCCTCACATCAAATTTTCACGATCGCAAATCCCCCACGTGGATCTCAACTGCGGAATTTCATTCTAAATACAAGGTGCTTAATCACATAAAATATTTTATGGAGAGTTAACGATGGTAACACTATACAACTCTAGCATGATTCATGGGATGGCCACAAACCCCTCATCGACACACCAAGTATTGAGGGTTGTATAGAGACAGCAGTAGAAGTATATGGAAATAAAGTTAGGGACTATATTATCATAACAGAAAACGACTAAGGCAAAGAATATTCTTGGAAAAAACATCATTTTCTGAGCCAGCAAGATGCGGCCACCATCACTAAAGAACTTTCAAATAGAAAGCTCCTACTATCTAATAAAGATGACGACTTAATCCAGTGTGGATCCAAATCAGGAAAATACTCAATAAAGATAGGATGAGCTACAAACCTAACAAAAGCACTTGCTAAACTAGCCCAAGAACTTATGTTGGAGCCCTAACATGCTTCCAAAAGCTTGTTCTTTCACATAGACTACCCTACACAATCGCATTCTCACAGGAGACAAACTAATTAAATTGGGCTTTGCCGAACCTTTTTGATGCCCTATTTGTGAAAATAATGAAGAAACTATTGACCACTTACTCTTGAATGTCACATAGAGCAGGAGTGATGGAACTAGGTGTGCCAATGGTTGATCAAGTTCAGCCCTCTTCAATCAAACATAAATGACTTGTTTCACAACTAGCCAAGATCATATACAAGATCCATGGGGGCAGGTTTGTGGACCAAAGTGCCAACAATAACCATTTGGCAAATATAGAAGGAACGAAATGCAAGAATTTTTAAGAAGTCTTCCACTGAAACAATCATCAATAAGAACGAAGTGGGGATATGTGAGAACCAAAACCCTAGAACCCGAAAGAAAAGGAAATGGGTCTTTTCATCTTCAAATAGTCACATAAATAACACTTGGAAACTTCTGAAAGCCCCTCCTTGTTCAAGTAATGGCTATGTAATCAAAATGAATCGACAAAATGCAAAATGGGTTTGTCCTCCATGGGGTAAACTTAAAATCAATTTCAATGGGGCCGCAAGGGGCGACTCAGATGCCTCAAGCATAGGATTTATAGTTTGAAATGGTATGGGCAATCTATGTTGGGTGTATTCTCTCAAACTACCAGATGGCACAAAGAATGACGCCAAATTTTCAACATTACTTGAAGGTCTCAAACTGTGTTTAAAGATGAAGCTAACATTGGACGTGATTCTCTAATTGTGGTCAAAGCAATCACACCATGAAAGGCAATCAATTGGAAGATATCAAAATGGATCATATAGATCTAGTGGTACTTAGATGCAATTAGGGACTTCATCACAATAACACACATTTACTGAGAAGAAAACACCATGGCAGACTTTCTATGCAACCAAGCTATTGATCGGAAGGACATCAAAGTTTCATCCATAGTTAATTCATAGGGAAACCTGGGCTCAATTATCAACAAAGAAAAATCCTAGCAAGAGATAGGAAGGATAGTTTATCATGAGTTTTGGCTCCATTGTTCTATTCCTACAGGTGCTCCAGGTTGATCTAGAATTTAAAGAGATCGCAAAGCTTCTTAGATCTACATGCTTCTCCCTCTTTTAAACATGGAATACCAAGTAATCTTTAGCAATGCTAAAGAGATTAGTCTTTCCAAGCTGCAAATGAGATTGCAGTTCGAGGTCCTTGGTGGCCCTGCTTCAGTAGTTTTTTATCATTTCGTCCAATCATGAAGAGGATGCTATCAAGGACGTTATTGGAAGCAAACATCTTTAACACACTCATGTTCATGATGTGTCACTACTGGAACTATTTTTATATAACTCGCACCAAGGGCAAAATTTGGAGGGGAAGCATTGCAATAAACAAATATGTTGTATTGCAACTTAGATTCGAGGACACCAGTGCCATCTCTAACTTAAGCTTAGACCCCACTTTCAATTTGTTGGGAGACACGATATGCATTGCAATCGTAAGGAGAAATGAAGATCTCAAACAAGCCATCACACCCCCCAAAGAGGAGCTCACCAGGAACAATATGGAGACCTACACTCTTTTCATGTCTTACCAAGATAATTTGCACACTTATGCAGATCAAAAGACTTCAAGAAACAATATTTGGGCTACGTGCTCATTTGCACCACTAGCCACAACATCGATGCATTTGAAAATCTAACTATATAATGATTTTTGGAAATATTTATAATATAACAAGAGCTACCCCCATTGTAGCAATTTTCCTAAATATATAAATTTCCTACTATTTTTAATGTATAATAATATCTATAAGCCATATACAATATTAATAAAGTTAACTATAATATAGAATGTTATAATAAAATTAATATTAATATATATTATTAACTATGAAACTACGGGCGGTGGGCCTAGCTCGATTGGCTAAAGCATCATGTTGCAAGCAAGAGGTCACAAGGTCTAGTCTCCCCACCGTCCCCGTGGTACTGGAGGGCCTGTCGTGCCAGCGTCACCGGTCATGGGAAAAAAGTTTACCAGGCGCACTGCAATTTATAGGGGGCCAGCTACCCAATTCCAATTATTGCAATCTAAAAAAAAAAGCTATAAAAACTAATTTACGTAACTATTAATATTTTTTTATTAATAGTAATATTAATATTTTATCTAAATAAATCTTTAGTACTAATAATAAATATTATTAACATAACAAATATTAATTTTTCCCCATTGTATGGCTTAAACAAGTATCCATACGATATTAATATTATAATAATACTATTGTTACAAATTGAAACTATGGATGGTTCGGATTTGTCTTCCAGCACAATTATTGCCCAATCTATATTCCAACAAGCTTTGGCATCCAACACTCTACTCTAGCAAGCCTCATGCTCCTATCCTAGTCAATGAGTGAAATCTCATTGAACAGTCAATCACTT
>VDFB02372766.1:0-17848 GCA_007258455.2 Sequoia sempervirens | reverse complement strand
CCATTGCTAAACAGTTACAGTTACATGAGAGTTTCACACACCAGTTCTTAGAAATAGAAAACCAAGTGCGAGAAGACAAGTTCCCACCAATGTTATTCAAAAATATTGTAAGACAAAAAGAGTCAGAAAACACATTCAAAACCGTCAAAGCAACATATATTTGCAAACTAAACAACAAAAGAACAATGGAAAGGCTACAAAGACTCTTCCAAACACCATTTCAGGTAATCATTTCAAAATTATAACATTGCAATTATTTTTAATAAATTCTCTTCCATACATAACAATACTGTTTCAATATATGTTTTAGATACAGGGAATTTTAAAAGTCGCCAACCCTTTGTCCAATCCCTTCCATGCATTTTGTCCCAAGTGCAACTTCAAGTTTGAAAATTATGGAACACTAGAAGACCAAGTTGCCTTTTGTGCTAGGTGCAATGATGATGTGCCCTACATATTCTGCCCTTTCTTAAAAACCATGCTGATATCTGAAAACAAACAAATAATACATTGCTTTGCGGGTAAATCCATTGTGCAAATGTTACTACCTGACTTGTACAACACCACCTATGAAGAATACATTGAAGACAAATCAGCCATAATCTTCATGTTACGAGATTTCACAACAAGGGGGTGCTTCACGTTGAACCATAACAACGTCATCATTAATGTCAACGATCTTCAAGAATAAACAAATCTTTCAAAGGAAGGTAAAATATTTCCCTATACTCTATAATTCTAAGCATGTTACTATTAATTCAATACTCTAGTATAAACAAATATGCCTCTTCTAATATCCACATTTGCTTTTTGCAGGCAACAAATGAGCATGGAATGGAGACATTAATGCACATCTTCAATCTGCATACCAGATATAAAAAACAACAGAATATGTCTTTATAATAGTCAACATTTAGTATTAATAGTACATATCAAATAGTACAAGGATATTTCTTCCTTAAATGTTTCATGTTATATGATACCTATGACAATATGCAAACTCTTAAAATATATATTTCTATTTCTATTATGCTGCTTTCTATTAGCCTGTAGATGTTTCTCTTTGGAATTGTCTGCTGCTGTTTTTTAATAGCATTGCTGTCGGATTCCCTACTGTTCCTCCTTAATAGCATTATTGTTCTATGTTTTCAGCATTATAAAACATAATATTCCAAAGTTTACTATATTTCAATTATGTTATTTTGTATCAGCCTATAGATGTTCCTCTCTGAATTGTCATTGCTGCTGCATTCCCTATTGTTGTTCCTTAACAGCAATGTTGTTGTATGTTTTCAGCATTATTGCTGCTTGTTATTCTATTCTTCTTATTCCAATACAATTAAGGTGTACTAAAGGGGCTTTCAACTGTTTTTAGCATATTCTGGAGAATACAGATTTCAAAGCCTAGGTAAACAAACCCTTAACTCTATCTTATAAAGTTGTTGTGCAATATAGAATCATTGTTATTCCATTCCCCCAATAATTCTCATATACCCAACCGTAGTTAACTTGTGCAGTTGTGTTTTAGTTGCTGTCATCGGTTTATACAAAAGCCTTTTCGCGGACATAAATATTTATTTCAATCCGGTCCGTTGTACATTCCCCACTGTGTTCTGTGACGCATAAATGACTAAAGACTAGGCTTTTTGATAACACTGTTGCGAATTCAGTGGAAAGTATTTACTGGAAATCGTTATGGCAGACCTTGCTTTGCAGATCGGGGAAATTTGAACCGTTGAAATCCATTATTTATCGACATTTTATACGGCAAAAGAAAAGGTATTTAAAACAAAAATAAAAATTGTGTCTAGTTCTCTTTTTTGGGTTTTAATTATTTTTGCTCTAGTTATGGACTTGGTAACTAAAGCTTAGTTTCGGATTTCAATTTCATGTTCTTGCTGTCAAGAATTTTTGAGTCATTTTAGCATAATTAAATTGAAATATTTAGGATTGCGTTCAGTGTTTAAATTATTTGCTATGGCCACCCCATACAAGAAGACATAAACTCAAATATGTAGAAATTGAACAAAACAATTTGGATATCTGAATAGACTACTTGGCTTTCTTCGGCGAGCATGCATGTGTGAGAATTGTACTTTGGTTTTTAGCGCAGATACCTCCTCAACAAGTAGCAGATTTCTGGAAATAAATAATTTCTGGAACAAATTTTCTTTCAAGGATTTTGTCAAACAGTTTCAGTTCATTGTCATGTTTCACATATCTATCCAAATCAATTTTGCATATCCTACAATCATTCACATTCTGTGAGACCACATTTATTTGAGCCATTCGCATGTCTATCCTGCAAATCAATTGTGCATATTTCTTTTCTATCAATTCGCATGTCTATAATTACTTTTAGAGTACATCTTTTTCTGAAATTCTTCAATTACAATCCCTGATGTTTGCTTGGAAGGCAGCTTAACCTTCATTAAACGCTTGCGTCTGTGATCTAAAATCTCATGCCAGCATTGATATTTAAAATACTATATGAACTTTGCAGCATCAGATTCTGCGAATATTTAAACCTTTTTTGCTTTTTATTTCACATTTCGAGCTTTAACGGGTACGTTTCTCACCAAGAATGTTTTCCTAACAAATCTGGCTAAATATTTCACTTATTGCTTGAGATTTATGTATCTAAAGGCCTTTAGAACTGAAACCAGCATGTTTATTACTGTTTTTTGTCCATATTTTTAGTTTAAATATATGCGTTTAAAAGCTCCAGAAACAAATTAGAATAGGTTTTCTTAGAATTATATGTTTCAGAGCTTCAAAAACGAAGCAGAGCAGTCCTTTCTTCAAGTTCATGCATTTGAAATTAATGCGTTGATTGACTGCTTAGCACAGTGTAATTGTACAGTGGAAAAATTGATTGCCAATTTATTTCGCAGAGTATGTGTGGAACAGAATTGAAATTTACAAATAGACTTTTGAATGAAAATATAAAATTGTACAATGGGATGCCATATGTTTAGCCTTTCAGTTAAGCATACATTTACATTGTATCTTCAATATATAATAACACGTCACAATGGTTTATGACTTTCCATGGGAACACTAGTTGGATTGGAATATTAGTAATGGCCAAAGCATCATGATTCCCTGCAATATCAAACACACTACTTTAAACAAACACAAATTTTGTAAAAAGATTAATTTAAGCCACCAAATAAAATGCATATAATTATTCAACAATTAATTATATTAATTAATATTTTTAAATATAAATTAAACAGATTGAAATATTAAATCTCAATATATATTTTCAATATTAAATTACAATGTACTATTTCTTACACCTTTTTACAATGTCATTTTTTCTAATATATATATATTTTTTAATTTTCAAAACAAATCAGTCAAATTCATACAAAAGCTTTATATTTTGTCCAAGAGAACAACTTTGAAAGAAATTACAAATTCTTTATATTTTTAACTTTGTTTCTAAATAAGGGAGAACACCCTAACTTACTCCTTTTCAAAATCCTATGAGGAAATTTGAACTCATTCCCAATTTTTGGCAACAGCTTACTTGCCTAGTTTGCTTCTTATAACTAATGTTTTGGAACCGCATCATCAAATATGATGCCACATCAACATCCTTTTCAACTATGCTAATAATTTGACATGCCTTCTTAACTACAAACCAAAATTTTAATACACTATATTAATCATGAACAAATCAATCATTATCTTGTTTTCCAAAAAAAAAAAATCACCATAATTGATGCCTTCTCCTTCAACTAAAGATTTCTATTATGTCATGTTGCAAAACATTTCATTCCAAACTATACTGGATTTATACATCCAAATATTATGCAAAATATACATTCTTAATATCTTATACTATACACAAATGATGTCCACATTATTCATTAACTTATAAAATCATGTGTAGTAAAATGTCAGCTATCAAAAACGACATCAAAATGACGATTGCATATGCCTTTATTATTGCAACCTCTACCACCAACCAAACCCAAATTACCAATCGGCAGGAACGTGACGCAACTGCGTCTCTTGTTATATTTGTTCTTACCAATTAAAGGTTAATACTTAGCAGCCAAACCTGTGTGAAGCTCCCAGACAAAGGTACTCAACTCCTGCCCGCCTCTATCCTCTAAATTGCAGGTGTGGACTTCCAAACACTACTCTTGCTTACGTTCCTCTGCTTCTATTCCTGGGTCTCTGCCTCTCCCCTTTCAGATACCATTTTGGAAAATACACTCGATTGTTTATGGGCTGCAGCCTCAGAATTGCAAACGCCACTAGAGATGCAAACGTTGCTAGAAGATTTATCACTGCCGACACCGTAATGTCTCCCAATGTCGCCACGAATGCAGCTCTTTTCTTCCCAACCAAAACCCATCCTCCTGCATTTCGTCTTCTCTTCTCCTCTTTCGCAGCCTCCTATATTCAGGTTTTATGCTCTTTCTCCCCAAAATAGAGCATATAAGCTAAAGATTTGAGAAGGGCTATGAATCTCCTCTCTGCACACCATCCTTCATCCATAACTATGGATTTCTCGTCTCTCTCACCCCAGACGCCTCTACAACTCACTTCTCTTTCATTCTCGTGGGATTCCTCCTTCCAAACCAAAGCTTCCATCTTTCACCTCCCTCCCTTGCTCGATTCTTCACTGTCGACCTCAGTTGCTCACCTCATAAGGAAGAACGTCCCTCTCAGCTGCCTGCGAATGTGACTTTATGGAGGTTTCCAGTCCCTCTTTTTCTACACGTCATATCTTTTTTCCCAATATTGTGGTCTTCGAGCATTCAAAAGAATGGGCATCCATACCTTAACTTGACATTGGATAAAAAATGACAGGGCTGCTATGCCTTATTAAATGCACCATCTTCCATCCTCTTTCCTGTTTAACAACTGCACAAAAAGGCCATGTCGTAAACCATGCCTCATTAATTGGGCATCGACTGTGTTCTTTTCCTTTTTTCTTTTATTATTTGTTTACTCTCCAATATCCACTGTGGCAACTGACGGGGATGTGACACTTTCTTTCTCTTACAAATATCTTGATTTTCTTCATAGGACAGTCACCTTGAAGGTTTGACTGTAACTTCAATCAATGGTCCATGTCCTCTCAAAAACATGACTATCTTCTATGTTTACTGTCACTTTACCTTTGCTCTTAAATAACTGTCCTCAGATAGATGACTGACCCTTTGGTTTTAATGAGCTGCCAGCTAGGGTTAAAGACGGTGACCGCCTCATCCTTGGTGTCTGATCATTAGGAATTTTAGAGTTATACACAATCTCTATAATGCAATTGTTGTTTACCCTGGACTGTCTCTTCATGACCCTAACTGCACCTTTAATTATCCCAAACACTGCCATTTAGGACACTGTCCATTATTAACTGTAATACAGCGACTGCTATGTGTGAGGTAGTGTCCTTTTCTAACCTGACATCCGCCTTCTAGGTTATCTATGCAACTTCATTATGTCATTGCCACAAGAACATTGAGAATCCTCCATTGGTTTCACTTGCACCTGACTGTATTCTCTAAAGACTCTGTTCTCTCCCTTTTGTATAACCTTTTACCACTGTGATCTATAAGAAAATGCATAAGAAGGCTAATATGACTGTCACACCTCATTGGGACTGTCATAATGACAATAAAGGACTGACATATACTCCTTAAGGGCAGTGTATAAAGGTTATTCTCTGTCAATTTCATTGCTCAAGGTGACTGTCCATTTGAATGTCTTTGTGCTTTGACAACTCTCCTAGATGCCTCTATCATCTCCCTTCTTTATCAAACCCTTAACCATCACCCATAGCTTGATCTTCTTCATTGTGGCAGTGCAATACAACAAGAGGTAGTGCACATGTTGCTGATTGTAACAAAACCATGTTATAACAGAGCCTTATCTTCCAATCAACAACCTCATTACTGTCATATGAAAACCTCTTCCATGATTCATGATTGTTTGCTCACCTTTTATTCAGCATGCTGCTCCCTGCACTGTCCCTTAACTTCACTCTAGTAGAGTTCATATACCCTGCCCACTGTTAACGCAGTCACTGTCATTTGTAGGTTATCCTTTGCAGGGTTCTTCATACTAGGTCTTAATAATGATCATCTTATCAAATGAAGATCTGTCCTTTTATTGGCTGTGTACATATCACTGCCCTGTTTGATTAGACTTCAAGACCTCTGTATCCCTGTCATAGTAGATTTGCAAACCTAATGCTTCCAAAAATGCCTTTCCATGTCCCTCAACACTTGTTAATGCATGCTCAAACACCATGCGAATGATTTTATTTTGCTTTATCTGCATGACTGGTAGGTTTTCACATGACTGTTCTATTCTCATATCCATGCCTTAAGAAATATATGACACATTCCTTAGCTAAAAACATAACTACAATATTGGGTAGAATACACAGGACTAGGAACTCTCCATACACTTGCAACTACAGCACCGAAGACAACCATCATGTTTCATGTGCAGGGCAATAGTGCTGCCTCCCAAAGGTGTAGGTTATGTACTCAATCCAGCCAGTTCTATTTGTAATTTTGTAGGGATAAGTTGGCAACAGACATGACATTTGGATGGTGGAGCTCCTTGTAACAAGCCTCATAGATTATGTTTTGACATGGAAAATTCATGTTCAGATATGGCCTGATGACATGCATGACAATGGAAACATACTTATAAGCCTAACCCAAGACAAAAACCCTTATATTGCAGAGTTAATGATAATGACAGCGAATAGGAGGAATAAAATGATCTTGTAGAGCCATATACAAGAAGTTTCATGAGACAAGAAGGGTAAATGATGACAGTTTATTATATGGACAGAGCTTTAAAGGTATCCAACCATTGGCTGTGAGAGGGTTTCAAAGATAACAAACCTGCATCCATTATCAACCCCACATGGTCTTAAAAAGCCCTTACGAATTTTCCACTCATCCTTCTTCAATCTTCTGCAACAGCTTCAAAACAAAGGCACTGTCTTTTTGCCTTTATGGACTGTATTCCAATAAGAGCTGTAAGTAATAGACTTTCATGTTGATGAAGAATCATTTCCTACATATGACTCACAACTGCAATTCCATCCATGTCTGGCATATATACATAATAACATATATATATCATGTAATGGCATTGTACTTCAAGGAAAAATATCCTCAAGCAATGATACATTCTGCATATATCGCTCAAATGCTTCATCTTCAGCTTCAATCTTAGAATCAAAGTGTTCATTCAATTTTGCAAACCTCTAGCTGTTTATTGCTGCAATCCTTTCTCCAGTGTAAATGCTCAAATGCTTTTTTGCATATGGAGCGAACCATGTCTAACCATTCTCTCCAAGAACTCACATGCATCGTGCTCACAACATAAAACAAATGTATGACTATTATAAATGCTCATTACTGTTTTCATTACGTGACTCATGATGTGCAGAAGGCTTTTCAACAACAAAATGCATTCAGTATGACGATCGTGATTGAATAAGGCTTTAATAGAGTGACAGAACTGGCTTTATTTCAAAGGTGAGTTCCACGTATACCTTTGCATGTTCTTGCATGAGACTGTAATCCTATTCTCCTGGGCTTCTTCAATAACTAACATGAGTTTGAAGGCTTCCACCCTGTTTGTTGAGTTTCCCTAACCACCACTGTAGCTTGTTGAAACTGTGAAAGAAAGCTAACCCACTAAAACCCTAAGACAAGATGACTTGGTCAAAACTCAAACTTTCAACGTGAGACTACCCTTCATATGCTCGTGAATTTTGAAAGCAATAACTTGAGAAAATAATATCCCTCGTCAATGTCAAGTAACTAGCAAACTAAGACTTCTTTTTGCATATGAATAAATGATATCCCTCAATGATAAACAAAACATCCTAGTAACTTTGTTTTTCCAAAACTTAAACCATTTTAAATTTCTGAAACAAGGCGACAAACTTTTAAGGTAGCATAATCAACTTGTTTAAAGGCTATTTTAACCAAGGGTAAAATAGGCCAACAGTAATACTTCATTAACGTAATATACTTAGTTTAATTAATCTTTGAGAAATAAATTTTTCTAAATTGTTGAATACATGTAATAATTCTTCTTCATCCTACACAAAACATATAGAGCTAAGAGTAAATTCAATTATGTTTGCACATGAATTTCTTAACAATAGAATACATGCTCCCAACATGTTATTCAAAGAGGGAGAGAAAGAAGGAATGCATGCATACCCATAAAATTCACCAACCTGATCATGGAGGCACCACACTTATGCAAGTTCATAAAAATTTATTACCAATAATGAACACCCTTTAGAGTGATAATAGTGATACGCAAGGCTAGGCCTTACACTGAACCATTCGTATATCTATTGCAAATGAAGCTTAGATGAGCTATGTATGTATCTTTGTATTCAATCCATGGAAATTGTGAAATTTGTTATGTTATATTGAGAATGAAATCAATACTTTGGAAAGATTGTAGCATTTCAATGGAATGAAATAAGAAAGTTGGAATATCGTTATGTCAAATGTGCACAATATCTTATTGTTGAAAAGAAAAAAATTTATTGCAATGAGTCTGAAACATAGTTTATTTACTTGAGCTTAAAACTTAGAGAATTTTATATCGTAGAACAATTTGCATGTTACAATCCCACATTAGCTATGAATGGACTAAGACTAGGAAGTAAACTGGTGAGAATGCACATATTATCAGGTTTACTGCAGACAAGCACAATAACATCTTGCAGTAAAAAAGAATTTTCTCTGACTGGAGGGCTTTTATTACAGATATGAGAACATTTAGTATGGAAAAAAATGCAGCTACAACACCTGTCATTAAAAATGAACTAAATGCAGCTGAGTTTTTCTTTGTTCCTCGCTCTTCGGCACTGGTGATTGTGGTGAAGATAGCCATCATTGACACAGCTACCAACATACAAGTAACACGCTGCAATTGAGTAAATTCTCTATGGATGTGTAAAACCTGCTCAGCTGGTTCTCCCCTCCCCTCCATCTCACGATCTGTATGAACATCAAAATGTTGTGAATTAGAGATTAAACAACAATATAGATAGGAAATTTTATGACTGAAATCAAACTAAATAACTAAGTGTTTCGCTGATGTGGAAAATATTAGGCTATAGGAGAATGATCATTCATCTTCCAGAATGAAAGGGCAGTGAACAATAAAAGGAAATTCTTTTCAAGATGGAATTAGTTCATTTTCATGTGTTCCAGACATAATAAAGAAGCCTCTATTCAAAAAAGGAAAAATACTGGGGAATCAAAAAATAGTTTTGCAGAAGTAACAAGGAATGGTCTACACACAAGAAGCAGCAGACAACTTTGATAATGAACATGTGGCAACAATTCTGTTTGTCAGTCTCAGATCATACTGCCAGTAATGATCCAAGTAACATAATGCTATGATTCAGAGTTCAAACAATGGCAGAAATGTTTTCTCATGAAAAGCTGTTGTATGATCAACCATAGCTTCTGTTGGTGTACTTTTAGCATGGTTGATATGCTAGCATATTTACTTTGCGTGACAAACACATCAAGCTTTTTGGCTAGAGTTCTAAGATCGAAAGATCTCCAAGTTTTGATTCCTGCTCTTTAGATAGTAGACATTCTTATTCAAAGCTTCCTAATAGTTTTTTTCCAAGATATTTGTCAAAGAAGGTGTTATTGAATACCCTTATATGAGCTGATATGCCTGGCTCAGTTCCCTTGATGTGGGTGGAAAGCTTGCAAGTTGTCTACCAAAGACACAGGCAGTGATATCTCTACCAAAGACACAGGCAGTGATATCATCAGGGTCATGAAGATTATTAACAAAAGCTTCTAACATTTTAGTTAGCATGATAGTTAAGGATGGTTAAGTTTTTAAGTCTCTTAAATGGGCATGACAGCAATGGAGGACAGTCATGCATATTTTTCAATACTTCAGGACCTCAAAAGTCTTATGAGTGGTCTGGTGATTAAGAGGAACTAAGAACACAGACATGATAGTTATTATCAGGTCAACAAGTATGACAGTGGATCTTTCATTTAAGTGACATCTCAGACATCAACAGGGCCGTGGCAAGTTCTGTGAGAGAGAATAGGGACACAGTCACATTCCCTCAAACCCTAGTGAAGAAAGGTTTGTAAATGATGAAAGAGCCTTATCTAGACAGTGATAGAATTTTAAGTTCATTACTTGGCATGAAAAACAGTAATAGCAATATCTATGGATTGCATATGCTCAATGAGATAATGGAATTTATGCTCAATATAGTCTGAACGACTGAGGTTTGAGATTTAAGTGACAGTGAGGAAGACAAAGCACAGTGATGCTAAAAGGGTAAAAGATATAGTCTAACAAATGCCTCTGGATCTTTCAAGTTATATGAATAGGGAACCCTAATACCTGTAGATAGTGATGTTAAATATTGAACTTCATCAAGACATGCCTGTATGAGATGACAGTTCAAAGATGGACTATGGAGAGGCGGATTATAGTTAAAGGTTAGAGTCTTTGTGTTACCTATATGTTCTTAATGATACTGTTCTTGCCTTGGGGCTGGTTTCATAGTATTTGTTTCCTCAAATAACGCAACAAGAGGTGATACAAGCAAGATTCAACCTGGCTCCTCACTATGGTGTCTTCAATCTATGTTCTATGTTGAGAGTTTTGTTTGCAAGCCAACAAAAGGTCATGGTAAGAAAATGGCAGTTCTTTCAACCTATGCATGTTATTACTTATGATGGCATAGATGACAATAAGAAAAGATTGTATGATATTCAAGTCAAGACAAGTTGAGGAGAGGTAGGGTTCATACAAGTCATGATAACCAAAGGCAGAATTTGAAAAATGCAGGGGCAGCAAGTGCACGGGCAACATCATTCAACTTTCATAAGGATCCATCCAAAGACCCAAGAGGACAGTCATGTACAGGGACAGTGATTTATAATTTATGTTATAAAGATCTCTGATTAGTGATCAACATTCCTTATGATTGTGAGGACTGTTCATCCTCAATCAGTCTTATGACAATCATTAATGGAGTGTATACTCAAATCAGCCATAACAAGTGCATGACATTCTTATGGATTATGGTCAGTATTTCATTTATAAAGGACTGTAAATGTGACCTTAAAACTGTGACTAAAAACTTGAACTAAAAGGTGGCTATCAATCAGTTGTATTCCATAACCTAAACAGACAGACTTAATATATGGAAATATATAAAACCATCATAAAATACATGTAAAGGATAACTTAAAGTACTAACGGTTCTTGTAGATGGGGCATATATTTTTTTATTTTAGAAAGGGGGTTGGTTTCATAATATTTGTTTCCTCAAATAACGCAACAAGAGGTGATACAAGCAAGATTCAACTTGGCTCCTCACTATAGTGTATTCAATCTTTTTTTAATGTTGAGAGTTTTGTTTGCAAGCCAACAAAAGGTCATGGTAAGAAAGTGGCAGTTCTTTCAACCTATGTATGTTATTACTTATGATGGCATAGATGACAATTAAAAAGGATTGTATGATATTCAAGTTGAGACAAGTTGAGGAGAGGTAGGGTTCATGCAAGTCATGATAACCAAAGGCAGAATTTGAGAAATGCAGGGGCAACAAGTGCATGGGCAGCATCATTCAACTTTCATAAGGATCTACCAAAACACATAAGAGGACAGTCATGTATAGGGACAATGATTTATAATTTACATTATAAAGATCTCTGATCAATGATCAATATTCCTCATGACCGTGAGGACTGTTCATCCTCAATAAGTCTTATGAAAGACATTAAGGGAGTGTATCCTCAAATCAGCCATAACAAGTGTATGACAGTCTCGTGGATTGTGGCCAGTCTTTCATTCATAAAGGACTGTAAATGTGACCTTAAATCTATGACTAAAAGCTTGAACTAAAAGGTGGCTATCAATTAGCTGTATTCCATAACCTAAACAGATAGACTTAATATATGGAAATATATAAAACCATCATAAAATACATGTAAAGGATAACTTAAAGTACTTACGGTTCTTGTAGATGGGGCATATATTTTTGATTTTAGAGAGGGGGCCTGGTTTCATAACATTTGTTTCCTCAAATAACGCAACAAGAGGTGATACAAGCAAGATTCAACCTGGCTCCTCACTATGGTGTCTTCAATCTTTTTTCTATGTTGAGAGTTTTGTTTGCAAGCCAACAAAAGGTCATGGTAAGAAAGTGGCAGTTCTTTCAACCTATGTAATTACTTATGATGGCATAGATGACAATAAGAAAAGATTGTATGATATTCAAATCAAGGCAAGTTGAGGAAAGGTAAGGTTCATTCAAGTCATGATAACCAAAGGCAGAATTTGAAAAATGGAGGTGCAGCAAGTGCACGGGCAGCATCATTCAACTTTCATAAGGATCTATCAAAAGACACAAGAGGACAGTCATGTACAGGGACAATGATTTATGATTTATGTTATAAAGATACCTGATCAGTGATCAATATTCCTTATGACTGTGAGGATTGTTCATCCTCAATAAGTCTTATGGCAGTCATTAATGGAGTGTATCCTCAAATCAGCCATAACAAGTGTATGACAGTCTTGTGGATTGTGGTCAATCTTTCATTCATAAAGGACTGTAAATGTGACCTTAAAACTGTGACTAAAAACTTGAACTAAAAGGTTGCTATCAATCAGCTGTATTCCATAACCTAAACAGATAGACTTAATATATGGAAATATATAAAACCATCATAAAATACATGTAAGGGATAACCTAAACATATAAACTTAATATATGGAAATATATAAAACCATCATAAAATAAATGTAAAGGATAACTTAAAGTACTAACGGTTCTTGCGTTATTTTAGAGATTAAGAGTATCCCTCTCAATATTCAAAAGCCTCCAAATGCTCTACAAAGAAGGTGGAATTTAAAGCTAAACTTACGTCTGAAATCAAATTAATGACTGTAATGTCACCTGAAGAAATTTGCAGCTCAAATCTGTTAAAAATATTGAAAAGATTAAGAAATTTGAGCTAATATTTAAGACTTAGAGTATCCCTTTACTATTTAAAATACTGCAAATGCTCTGCAAAGAAGGCAAAATTTAAACGCTAAACTTCTGTTTGAAATCAAAAGGCAAAATTAAAATGCTAAACGTCTGTTTGAAATCAAATTTAATTACAAGTACTTCACACTTGGCATATTTTTTTGAGTTTAGAGAGGGAAGACTAGAATGGTTGTAACATCACCTCAAAAGATTCAAGAGTCGTCAATTTTAAGTGTATCCCTCTTAATATTCAAAAGCCTCCAAATGCTCTGCAAAGAAGGCCGAATTTATTCAAAAGCCTCCAAATGCTTTGCGACAAAGGCAGAATTTAAACGCTCACTCGAGAACAGAAATATAATTCGACAGCTTATAAAAGATTGAAGGAATCAACAGTTTTGGCGGTCACTATTGACAAAAGCTGCACTGTGAATTTTCTCATTGCTTCAAATTGAAGAAAGGTAAAATTCCCTCTTCTCTGAAATTATCACATACTGTAATAAAATAATATTATTTCATATTATAATATTAATATACTTTTATATTATATCTTAGGAGTTCCATTTTAAAAAAGAGAGTTTCATAGGGCTTTGTTTTTATTAGGTAAGATAAAAAAATTAAGAGTGACTTTATTTAGATATACTATATAATAAGATAGATAAGCTATTAGCTATGTTGTAGCTGTATAAATGTTGTGCAATGTGTTTTGAAAGGGGAATTTAAAAAGTAAATTCAATATGAAAGTCTAGTTAATTACCATTCATGAATTTTAAAAGGAGACAATGGGTTGTTCCATACATATTGGTTATGTTTGATAAATTACTCAATGTGTTATTACACACACTTTTCTATAAGAATACTAAATAGATGAATCATGAGATTTTTTTTTTTTTTTTTTAATCTTTTAAGTTTGAGATTCCTTCTTATATGCTCTTGAAATCTAAATATAAACTTGTGTTTAAGAGTTCAAATAGAAAAAAAATATTATTAAATGTAAACTCTTATTGAGAAATTGGTATTCATACCATTATTCTATATCAATTTGTGGCTAATTCAAAAATACTAAATTAGTTTTTTGATTTGCAATTTCTATAAGATTCATTTCTTACCATTGGCTTTTCAAGGTGAACTCTTTTACTTTTATTATCATGGTCTTTGGCTAATTTTGTTAGCTACTACTCTTTTGGGGGTTGCACAAGCTTGTAGTGTTTGTAGCACAAAGTTTTCCTTTCTACACAAGTTATCCCAAAGGTTGTGTAAGATGTAGCTAGTGGTCAAATGAGCCAAGAGTATGGTTGCACAAGTGTCACTATTTGCTAGATAAGCTATTCATTTGGCTTTGTAAGTAGTTGGGTCACATCATCATCTTACCTTATTGTTGTGCAAGAGGATTATTAAGATATTTAGGTGTGTGCATGTGATTTTATATGCTTTTTATTATTGTAGAATCTCATGTGTTGTTATTTCTACACAAGGTGTTGCCTTACAACACAAATTGATATTGTTGTATAAGGCACTAGTTCCTTCACAAGTTAACTTGGATGTGTAATATTTTTTAGGGAAAAATTAATTTTGTGTAATTTGGTGGTGTTTTTATACAAGCATTGATGTGCAAGTTGTTATTGTTGTGTACATTGCTATGAATATGTATTTTTGTTATTGGGTAATTTGCTTTTGTTGTTACTTTCTAGCTAATATACATAGTGTTTACTATATCAATTTTTCTATATGACTTTATGATTTAAATAAATATTTGTATAAATCCTAAGTATTCCACTTGTGGTAAAGGAGCACACGGGTGAATGAGAAATCAACAACAACAACAAAAAAAATGTTGAATTGTTTTCCACAGTTTTGGTTTTAGTTTATTTTGGTTCTCTTTGGTCAATGCCTAAACCTCTTAAATTCCTCAATTTCACTATGACACTCTAGCAAGGTGATGGTGAAGCATAGATCGGGTACACAAATTGTTTGAATGAGGTCTTGGCTCTACTGCGAGGATTGTAGGATATGTGCAAAATGGATTTTTCAAAGCTTTCAAACAAATAACTTGGCAGATGTAATGGAAAATTTTGCAACCTTTCTATGGAAGATTTAAAATAGAGATTTTGTTAGATGAAGTTGTAATTGCCTTGGCTGACATATACACAAATGTGGAACCATAAGTCGACAAATGAACTAAATGACAAAGTGCCTCAAGGGAACATTGTTTCATACCATTGACTTGGCATTAAAATACAAAATTTAAAAAGGGGAGATCAATTCCTCAATTATGCCTTTTTAACTTCTATGAAGAGGGATCGATGGGAGAAAGGAAGGTTGTGGGTCTTTGGGAGAGATTGGTAGACCTGTGAGGTTGGCCAAAATGAAGATAGAGAGACATAAAATAGGAAAAAATGTGTAGAGTCAAAGAAGAATGTGCAACAACAAAGGGTGAACATCTATAAGTGAAAGGGAAGGTCGATAGACTTTTGGGTGGGAAGGCCAAGAGGCAGGGAAGATCAACCATGTGAAGGAAAACAAAAAAGAAGACTCGATGTGCAATAGTGGGGGAGGAGGAATGTGCAATGATGGACAATAAGGTTGCACATAAGTGAAAATATAAGGTGTAGCTGAAAGGGAAAGCATAGTAGAGAGGAAGGAGGTTGATAGACTTGAGAGGTCATTCTAGTGAAGAACATAGCACCATTGAACAGAATGGTGGGTGCACAACCATGAAGGACATGTGCATTGGAGAATAAAGAATTGGCCAAATAAGAAAAAATGGGAAGGGGGGCATCGAAGAGAAAGCCATATGCAAAACATTGTCGAATGGAAAATATAGAGGAAAATGTAGAGTAAGAGTTGAACAAATAGAAGAGGAAAATTTAGTCCAAGTGACCAACAAAAGCTTATTGCATTGCAATTGTCGTTGCATACTGAATGTGTAATTTGTTTCAAAAATTTTGTGTTATTTGAATTTTAATTTTAAAGCATGTTAAATACCCTTTCCTTTCTCTTTGGTTGAGCTTGAATTAAGAAGTGAGCAATGTCTTCTTGCATCAATTGGTATTAGAGCAGGGGATCTTGAGCATGGATAGGATCCACTAGGGCTTGTGGGAAGTGAGTAACAATTGTTGAGAGATCAAGAGGATTGTTGTGGGTGTGTGTGGAGTCTCGAACAATTGAGTTGAGAAGGACAAGTTGTTTATTGAAAGAGATGCCACCACGAAGAGGAAGACCCAAATTAGTAGTGTTGGAACAATTTCAAGACATGATAAGAGATGATATCATAAACGATATTAGAAATGCGGTGAGATTAGCTACTGGTAACATGTGAGATCCTGTGAGTAAAGAAGAAGATGAGAGTGGAATGGAAGAACAAGGAAGAGAAGAAGAAGAATGGCTAGAGGATGACAGACAAGAAATATTTTTGAGAGCTCTTTCAAGAATAACAAAAAGCAGTAAAATGGATGTGCCAAATTTTTTTGGAACATTACATTTGGAAGAGTTAGTTAATTGGATTGGAGAGTTGAAGGAATACTTCGAAATGGGGAAAATTAAAGACCCGTAGTGGGTAAAGATAAGCCAAACAAAATTGAAAGGGCATCATGCATTATGGTGGAAAGGGTTGTAGAGAGAGAAGGAAATGGATAGAGATCCTCAAATAACAAGGTGGAACCAGATGATGATGAGATTGAAGAACAAATTCATACTTGGAGATTATGAGATGGAGTTATTCAAGAAGTTGCAAAATTTGAAGAAAAAGGTTATGAGTATCAAAGATTATACTAAGGAGTTTTACAAGCTGGTCATTCGATCTGGAAGCATGAAATTGATAGGGAAAAGGTAGCTAGGTATGTGAATGGCTTACAATATAACATCCAAGATGAAATGAGTATGCTAAAATTTACTACGGTGGAGGAAGCATACCAATATGGATTAAAGGTTGAGGAGAAGTTAATGAGGAAGCAATTAAACACTTCCAAAAGTTGAGGAATATTTGCAACTGAAAAGTGACAAGTGGGCAGCAGCAAAGGAAAGTAGATTGAGGAAGAATTAAATCCCCAATGTGGAGAATTCAGTCATCGTACCTATGAGTGTCTTCAAATATAGGAAGGCAACAAGAAGAGTGTAGCAAAAAACCATTTGGCACAAAAAGATGAGCAAGGTGATGCATCCCCAAAAGGTGATGACCCTGAAGAAGGTGAATCTATCATGATGAGGAGAGGGCTGGTGAATCCAAAGCTGGTTGAAGATTATGAACCATCCCAAAGACAAAGTCTTTTTCGAACTGTGTTCAAGGCTGGAGGTAGGTGTTGTAAATTCATAGTAGGTAGTGGTAGTATGGATAACCTAGTTTCAAATGAGATGGTAGAAAAGATAGGTTTGAAAAGGTGTAAGCATCCTTGTCCATACAAAGTTTCTTGGTTACAAAAGGAACAAAAAATGACTGTGAGTGAGTAGTTGTAATGCCCAAAATTTTATACCAGGTGATCCCACAATAGTGGTTTACACTTTTTGGCCTAACTGGACACTGATATTTTTTTTTTTAACACAATCTCCACATTCGGGCACCTATAACAATTAAACCGTAAGGAATTTGAAGATGATGTAAACTAGAGTCTTGTCATATTTTGTCTATAGATTCTAAAAATATTTTTTTCAATTTTTTTGGAATTAGATTGCACTTCTTTTTCTATCTCCCACAAAAATTGGTTTTTTTCAAAAAATAGCATTTTTAAAAAGTGACGCACACCGTATAATGCATAACTTTTTTTCCATGAAGGATAAAATTCCAATTCTTTCAAATTTAGATTTCTAACT
>VDFB02372765.1:0-19112 GCA_007258455.2 Sequoia sempervirens | reverse complement strand
TTAAAACATGCGTCATGATCTTGTCTAATCTTATCTCACTCCTTGCCTATATAAGCAAGGCTTCATGTGTACATTTGCATCAAGCAATTTTGGAAGTTCTTAATGCATTATGTCATATTTACATTCCATAATCTCTCAAAGTTTTGGTGTTCATTCTTTATGCTTTTCCAGTAGCTTTAATTTTCTCTTATAAAGTTCTTGGGTTATTCAATCATTCTGATTTCTAACATGGTATCAGAGCTTTTGTTTTGAGAAATATAAGTTCTTAGATTCTTGATTGAGAGATTGAGTTTCTTGTAAAAATCTTGTAAATTTTTGTGTGCTCTTCTCTTGCGTTCTTGAACAATCTAGAGAATCAGAAAGGGTTTGCAAAAATTTAATAACCTCTTCATATTGTATATGTTTTTTGTGAGATATGAGTGATTACATTGTTTCTGGCTATACTAGCAGCATTTTTTACTATTCCAACACGTCCAGAAGGCTCAAGAAAGTCATATTTGGCTTTTGTTTCATCCAAATTGAAGATCATGTGAAATAGTTGCAGGCTGAGGTTTGAAGCTCATATCTGCGAACAAATTTTTACTAGAGCATTCTCGAGCCAAATGGACCTTTCCATTACATTCAAAAGGCCCAAAATTTTCCTATTCTCATATAAAATTTGTCTATTTTAAATGAATTTGATTTTTGGCAATTTTTTCTTTTACCAGGGGGTTGTCACTGTAGGCAAAATTCATCCTGTTTCTTAAAAAAATCATAACTTTTCACCACGGTGTCCATTTTATGTAAACAAGATATCTTGGAAATCTGGAGACAAGCACTTTCCATCTACAAAGGTATTGAGAAGATTTTTTAACATTTTGTACCATATATTTCAAGTTGAAGTTGTCTTATGCCAATTTCTTCAGGAAACCATAACTTTCACCCTGGTTCTTTGATTTTTGAAAAAAAATAGGCGTTGGAAAGGTCTTGAAGAGCACTACACAACCATAAGGCTAATTTTTCTAGATTTTGTCTCAAGTTCATTTTGTATCAGAATTTGTAATTTTGGTTATTTTGAGCCTATTGAGCATTGTATATTGGAAAAGGCTTTGTAAACACACTAAATTATAAAGTACCAACCTTATAATATTTTGGGGGCGCTGATCTTTGATACCAATGAAAAGGGTGGGAGTGTATTAATTTTTTTTCTTTTGGTATTTTTTTGTAATCATTTGAGGATTGTATCATGGGTTTTTCTACTCATCCTTTTGTTATAGTTTTAGATAAGGCTAATTATGAGTCTTGGAAAAAAGACATTATAACCCATCTCAGATGGCTAAAAATTTTGCATTACCTTTATGGACTCATGCTTGAACTAGACACACCTGATAAGAAGAATGTTTGGGGTGATAGAATCACTAGTAGAATTTGGCAAATAAATGACTACGTGACTAAAACTTTTAGTCACAACAACTAAAAATGACTAAATTCTACTCATTTTTTGCAACACAACTATAAATGACTAATTTGATCATCATAAGTGACTAATTTGATCATCGAGTAAAAACACAACTGAATAATTAGTCACACAAATAAAATTAGACAATATGATATTAAAGTGGATAATTAAAAAAATATATTTTGAATTGAGGGAGTTGGTTGTATTATAATATAATATGATCTTATATAATATATATTATATTATATAATATATACTATTATATAATAATATTATTATATTATTATTATATAATATTATATAATAATAATATAATATAAATATATATACTATAATATTATATTATAATATAATACTATATTATATTATAATATATATTATATTTATATTATAATACTATAATATAATATAATATAATATTATATTTATATTATAATATATCAATATATTATATATTATAATATTATATAATATTATATTATATATTATAATATTATATTATAATATATTTGAACATCAAATTTGGACACTTAATTTATCCAATTTGTCCTTTCATCTAAAACATCATCTTGCTCCAAAGTTAATTAAAGTAATATTACTATTTAATTAATATCTTTAGTGCGCCAAATTTCTGGGTATTTAATTAATAATTAAATACCTTGCCATATAATCATTTTTTTCATCGATAGTTAAATAAATGCATTTCTCACATATTCATTTTTCATCTAATCTAATCCATCTTTTAATCTCTTCATTGGAAGTGTGTACATGCCTAATCCTTGATTAGGATGTGTCACATCCTCCAACTTTGCAAGTTGACTTCTAATCTAATTAACCCTAATTGTCACTCTAATTACTAATTGGTTAAACCTAATTGGACCTTAGTCAACTCTCCCCATCCCCCAAGGAATTTTTAATTCCTTTTTATTCATCCCATGTCTCTCTCCTCCCCATGTGAATTTTTAATTCACATTTTGTCCTTCCAAGGCTTCTAGAACCTTGGACTTGTCACAATCTTCACATGTGACAAACTCCCACCTTTTGGGAACATTGTCTTATCCACCAGATTCTTCCAATCATTGTGAATTTAAAATTCACTTTTATTTACCCAAGATTCTTCCCATCTCCCAATGTACTTGGAAGGTACTTGTCCTTCCTCCACCTTATGTACCTTTTTGACAACTCACCTTCATCTCATATCCCTTTGGCCACTTCACCCTCCACATGTCAAGATGTGAGGGCTTGTGAGTTCTCAACCCACCATAGCCCTTCATCTTGACCTTGTTGGATCAATCTTGACCATTGAATTCTCTAGAGAATTCAAGATCATCTATAAATACCCCCTCCTCAAGGGCATTTACAACACTTAGTCATTTTGCAACTACATACTGCCATTTTGTGCACTCATCTAGCCTACAATTACATTCACTTGCATTCACATCCAAGCACATAGTAAAATCATCCATTTTAGCCACATCAAGAGCCATCAAGGAGCACACATATCATTCCAAGCAAGGGCCAATCAAAGGGATATCAACAATAAGGAAGGTAAAACCATTTGTCTTGTGCTATCTATTTTCCTTATTGTTTTGTCACTCTTTTTTGGCTAATCTTGAGGTGTCCTTGGTTTTATTTATCATTTGTATTTTGAGTTATTTTATGCACTAGAATAAGATAAATTCCAAGGTATACATTTCTGGCACGCCCAGTGGGACCCACAAACGGGTTCCCATACTTTACGTTTGCTGTTGTTGAGGTTTTTGTAGGAACACGTCGCAGAAGGGCGATTGCGCCCCTGTTTTTACTGCAAAAGTGCAATTGTGCCCTCCTATTCACTACAGAAGTGCAATTGCGCCCTCCTGTTCACTGCAGAAGTGCAATTGCGCCCCTGTCTTTTCTGCAGAAGGGCGTGTGCGCCCACATTGGCTGAAAATCACTTTTTTACTAACACTTTTCTGCAGAAGTGCGTGTACGCCCACCTGGGCTGAAATTTCACTTTTTACTAACACTTTTTTGCAGAAGTGCGTGTGCGCCCACCTGGGCTGAAAATCTACTTTTTACTAACACTTTTTTGCAGAAGTGCGTGTACGCCCACCTAGGCTAAAATTTCACTTTTTACTAACACTTTTTTGCAGAAGTGCGTGTGCGCCCACTTGGGCTGAAATTTCACTTTTTACTAACATTTTTCTGCAGAAGTGCGTGTGCACCCACCTAGGCTGAAATTTCACTTTTTTACTAACACTTTTCTGTAGAAGTGCGTGTGTGCCCATCTGGGCTGAAATTTCACTTTTTACTAACACTTTTCTGCAGAAGTGCGTGTGCGCCCACCTGGGCTGAAATTTCACTTTTTACTAACACTTTTCTGCAAAAGTGCGTGTGCGCCCACTTGGGCTGAAATTTCACTTTTTACTAACACTTTTCTGCAGAAGTGCGTGTGCGCCCACCTGGGCTGAAATTTTACTTTTTACTAACACTTTTCTGCAAAAGTGCGTGTGTAATACAATTTGAAATTTTACTTTTATAACTTACCAGGAAGTGTGTGCTTCCACACAGGTGAAATTTCCTTTTTACTAACAGCACTTGCATAAAGTCATTATTGCACCACACAGAATTTGAAATTTCTTTTTACTAACGCTTTTACTGCGAGAGGTGTTATTAAGCCCACACAATTTGAAATTTCACTTTTACTAACACTTTTAGCAGTGCGTGTGTGCCCACACAATTTTGAAATTTCCCTTTTTACTAACGCACCTGTGATGCGTGTCGCCCACACAGATACAATTTTCACTTTTTACTAACACTTTTCTGCAGAAGTGCGTGTGCGCCCACCTGGGCTGAAATTTTACTTTTTTGCTAACACTTTTTTGCAGAAGGGCCTGTGCACCCTCTTGGGCTGAAAATTATTTTTTTGCTAACATTTTACTACAGAAGTGCAATTGTGCCCTCCTGTTCACTGCAGAAGTGCAACTGCGCCCTCCTGTTTACTGGGTAAGTGCAATTACGTCCTCCGGTCCTTTGTGCGTCGGTTGTGCCCTCCTGTTCGCTTCTTGTTTAATTAAGCCCTCACAGTCGCTGAGTGCAATTGTGCCCTCACATTCCTTTGTAGAGGCCTATTTGCGCCCTAGTTTCTTCCGCGGAAGAGGCGGCTGCGCCTTGAGTAAAGAGTATTATCTTGGCTGAATTTAGTTGCTATTTCTCTCATTAACATTGTTCTTGCAGGCATACATGTGTTTTTTGCTAACTTTTTGCAGCATATTCTTGTGAAGTTGATGGAGAAAGCGGGATAAAATATCTAATATTTGCTTGCAGGACTATCCATTTGCTCAATCTTTTTTAAATTATCCTTGTTGTTTGCATTAATCCAAGAACATAGCTTAATTAGAGGGAGTGATATTCATTGCTTGTTGTTCTTGTCTTTTTGTGTTACCCAAAGGGAGCATTAGCTTGTTTTCTTTTCCCTTCCGCCAGTGTGAGCTTGAGGGAGTAGTTAGGCCAGTTAGTGCTTTTCTTCATAGTGGGACACCTTGGGAATTTCATCGCAAGGGATGATTCCAACCACGCTTGTCACCGTTAGGGTATACAAGGGGAGGCGAAAGGCTGTGCCTCAATCCGGTCACATTATGATTGGCGGGCGTCGAGCCTGGACGATACCTAGATAGATGTGAAGAGGTTGATGCAGGCCACCCGATTATCTCATTTGGTTCCCAGGCTCACGCTTGTGGCCATTTTGGTGTTCCTTGTTGTGTCTCCGCGTCTAGGGTATATCGAGGACTCCTAGATGTGCATCACAATTAAGACCACTTTAGTATACCCTTAACACTAATCATAGGGTTGTATTTGGCAGAGTGTTTTCTTACTTCAACCAGCCGGTGAACTTTTGATAGTTTTCCCTTATCATTATCATTTTAAAGTCCTTTCCATAGCCATTTACATCAAACCAAGCCTCTGATCCACTGCAAAAGTGCAATTACGCCCCTGTTTCACTGTAGAAGTGCAATTACGCCCCTTTTTCACTGCAGAAGTGCAATTACGCCCCTGATTCACTGCAGAAGTGCAATTACGCCCCTGTTTCACTGCAAAAAGGAAAATCTGCCTTCCTGAATACCTGGAATCACCTCGTTTGGATCCTTTCAGCCTTTAAACTATTGTTTAACCATTCCCAACCATTACCTCATCATCCCAAGCCTTCGTTTTGTCACTTTAAACCTTCAAAAACCTCCATCATACCCCTTTTTAAACTTCCATCTCATCATTCCAAATTTTCATACATTCTCCACATTTATCCTTAATCCCCCAGTCATTCTAATTTCTCCCTAACCCACCATTAATTTCTTACCATTTGCATCCCTAAACACCACCCATAACCAAGCTGTCCTAACCTTGTATTACAAAGTGGTTATCCAAATTAACTATAGCGCTTGAAGTTGATTATTGGTCTTTAACTTCGACCCTAATCAATTTGCCTCCATCTTGAGGTGAATTCAGTGGCATAAGTTATCATCTTCGACCCAATCAATCCATTCCTACCTTAAGGAGGATTCGGTGTCGTAATCGCCCTCTTAATCAATTAAAGCTCTTGGTTATTAAGGGTAACTTCCTTTGATCAAACTCAAGGTCTCCCTCTCATCTCTTTCAATCCAAATCCAAATCCAATCAAAATAAAATCCAAATAAAATCCAATCGAAATCCAAATCTAATCCAATCCAATCCAAACCAAACTCAAGTCCAATCCAACTCAAATCGAAATCCAATCCAATCAAATCCAATCAAAATCCGATCAAAATCCAATTTGATCTGACCAGAATCCAATCAAAATCTGATCAAAATCTAATCTGATCCGATCAACATCCAATCAAAATCCAATTCGATCCAATCAGAATCCAACTCAATCCAATCAATCATTTCCCCCATCCAAATCCCTTGAACTTCATCTCGGGTTATTATCCAAATTGACCTAAGTGTCATCGATTGGTCCAATCCAATCACATCACCTTCGACCTAATCAATCTGCTTCCATCTCGAAGCAGATTCGGTGTCGATCATCCAAATCAATCCCATCACATCAGCCAATCATCCTAATCTGAGCTTGAATTAAATCCTAATTTGAGCTTTCATCCATCTCCATCTGAAATATTTTATCCATCCTCCTTATGCTTTCATCATCATGAATCCTTATCCTCCATCAATAGTGGTCAAGGGAAACCCTAATTGCATTGATGACGATAATGAAAGTCTTGTTGATCAAGAGGAATATGACATAGCCCCCCTTGACACTATCATTGTTAGTAAGCTTTCTCCACCCACTTTCCAAAATCTAATCACCCCCTCGAGTTATCCTGCTATGTCTTCGTCCATGCCTAATCATGTTGCTTCTACTACCTTTGACAAGGGATATCCGTCATATCCATCATACCCTTCATCTACATCATCCTCTTATCCAACACCCACATCCTCTTATCCTAGTCTACCATATCAATACCCCTATCCTAATCCCCCATCCACATCCTCCTATTTAAATCCTTCATCCACATATGCCCACTACCCTAATCTTCCATGCCAATCTACTCACTCTAATCCTACATTCATACCTTCCTATCTTAATCCTACATCCACACCCTTTTACCTTAATCCTACATCCACATATCCTCATCCTAATCCATCATCCCAATACCCTTATTATAATCCATCCCCCACACCCTCTTGTTCCACTACACCACCTATATCCTCTTGTCCTAATCCACAATCCACGTCCCCCTATCTTAATTCACCACTCCAATATCCTTACCTTAACCCTCGGTAGTCTGTAGTCCTCCATCTACTCCACAGTCCTCATCCAATCCATTCATCCATCTCCTGGCCTCCATCCAGTCCTAATCCCCCCCATCTACTCCCTTGGTCCTGCATTCAATCATTCTTCCATCTAACCTAGTCTGATCCATAAATCCCTCATCCATTTCTACCACCCTAGCCAATCCAACCATATGCAAGTCTCTCATTTTGGAAGTTCTCCAAGGACTCATTACAAAGAATCCATCCCCAACTCCACATCTTGAAGTCATGGAACCATGCCATCTAGATCCATCATCCACGGTCACTAGTGATGAGACCCTTCTCCCTACCACACCTATCATTGATGGTACCACCCCTAGCACCACTCAAACCATTGAACCCATCACATCCCCTACGATCATATCCTCTGAATCTATTGAACCCCCATCTCCTACCATCACATCTTCTGAATCTACTAAGTCCCCATCCCTTACCTTCACATCTACTGAATCCATTGAACATCCACCTCCTACTCCAAGAGTCATTGAACCCATCGACGATGCCCAAACCCATCCCAATGAACCTCATGAATCTTCCATCCCTCCATCTTCCCCACTTGAAGAGTCCCAACAAGACTCCGTTATCATGCCATCCACAGAAGATGAGTCATGCCAAGAGTCTAATCCAAAGCATGCCAACATATCCCCTTCTTTAGATCAAGATCCTACCATCCCATCTAGTCCACCTCAAGATCAAAGTCCCCCATCCATTCCATCCCATGATCCCCTTGTCATTCAAGCTTCCACCACTCCATCTCCATCTCCATCGCATGAGCCTACTACCACAAATCCAGATCCTATCATGGCCCCTACTCCCTCTCCTGATGTTGCTATCCCATCATCTCCTTCTCATGATCCCCCATCATCGCCTAAAAATGCTATCCCCACACCGCTTGCATATCCCCTTGGTACTCTCACATTCTTCCATGGTGGCCTCCTCGCAGAAGAAAAGCATAGTGTATTTACCACCCATCATCCTCCACCTTATAATGGACTCGCATCATGTTTTCAGAATAACACAAATCCTGTCCTAGATCGAATGCTCAAGAAAATGAACTATCAAGGAAAAGGTCTAGGCCTTCGTGAGCAAGGTATTTTAGAGCCCATCCAAGTCAAAGAACAAGTCTGCATGCAAGGTCTTAGACCTATTTCCCAAGACTCACAATCTAAAGATGTTGGTACCACCTCTAGACATCCTCAACGAGCCTTTTCCAAAAGAAATGTCGGCTCTTCCCATCGCCCCACTAGATCATATGTTGCCATCCCTCCTCCTCTATCGTATCACCTAAAAACCACCATCCATATTCCTCCTTCATCTGCTCCATCCATTTTGGGTCCTTACATCCCTCCATCTACCATCTTCAATCCTCCATCTACCATGCCCATGTTTCTGCCAGGTCCAACATCTATTTTGGGCCCATATATCCCAAGATCACCTCCTCCATCTCATCCTTTCATCCATTCATCACCTATCCATTTCATCCATCATAAACATCCCTCTCACATGTCCCCTAATCAGGATCAACAAAGGCACATACCCGCACATCCTCCGTCTACACATAATCCCCATACTCCTACCTTTATCGCTCCACATCATCCATCTCCTCACACCCATCCCATTGCTACTAAAAGCACTTTGGTTGTTAAAGAAAAAATGCATAAAGCCACACATCCACATGAATCTAAGGCTCCCCATGTCCCCTCCAAAAGACATGGTGAAGAGAAGAAAAATTTAAATCTAAATCAAATCCATAGGCCACAAAAGCCCACCAAAGCAAAGATCAAAACCATGTGGATCCCAAAGAAAAAATATGCAATGCAATTAAATGAAGCCTCCATAAGAACATCCAAAGTCACTAATCCCAAGGCTAATCATACACCCCTTTCATCTCCTAAGTCTGTTTTGGGTCCTTATGTCCCAAAATTCACCATTCCATCTCCTCCATTATCCCCACATTCTCCATCCCTTAATCCTATTATCTTTCCACATCCACCACCACATGTGCCAATGTTGGTCCTGAGCACATCTCCCCATCACATATCCACCCCATCATTCCATCCATACCATTTTCAATATCCCACCCATTACCCCACATATCTCCCCCATCAAATCCCCCTAATTCATCCTCATGCATAATCTATTTATCCCAATAAGGTTGTACCAACATACAACAGTCGATTTGAACATGGGCTCTTAATACCTCATATAGAACTTGATGCTTGAGGCCTTCATCCATATCCATATCCTTATCCATTTTCATCCCCCTACTATCCAAAAATCCAAAAAATCAAAAAAATGAAAAAACGTCAAAAAATAAATAGTAAAGAGAAATAATTCATCCAATGGTGAAAACTTGGCAAACAAGTGCCTTGGATAAGTACTATGATGAAAACCTGGAAAACAGGCATCATGCGTAAATCCCCATCTACACTTGGGGGCAACTTCCTGATATGCATTCCCACTATGCTTCATGCTATGCTTCCCGCTATGCACCCATCTTCCTGTTATCCGTCCTCTTCATAAAACCCCTCCATCCCACCTATCTTCTGCATCCTACCATCATATCTCATTTATCTCCTATCCCTCCATCCTTATTGTGATCTTGATCAAAACAGGGGAACCTATCTATACATGCTTTGGCCACCTCAAGGTATACATTCCCTTCATCCATGCTCTATCATATTCCTTAGTCACCCATCCTATCCTCACCTAGTTATCTTCCTTATCTTCCCATCCACTCGTCTCCCATCCCTCATGCCCTATCATACATGACATATCTAGAGTGGGGGCATCTGCTTCCTTTGTGACATAGTCCTTGGAGACATTATCTATCATAACATCCCTTCCATCTCTCCATCCTTATCTTCGTATCCATCTATCCTAGCATCTCGTTCATCTTCCAATCCTTATATCCCTGTCCATCTATCATAGCATCCCTTCCATCTCCCCATCCTTATCTTCATATCCATTTATACTAGCATCCCTTTCATCTCCCAATCCTTATATTTCTATCCATCCAAACAATCCCTCCCATCCTTCATCCATTCTTTCATCTTTATCCTCATCCCATCTCACAATCCCTTGTCATTGGTATTTGGCTATAAGCCTCCTTCCATGCAACCTAATGCCCTTTATCTTATCGTCATCACTTCTGCTTCTTTTGCACATCTTTTCTATCTCATCATTCATCACTTCATCATTCATCTATATGGCATGTCATTCGCCCACTTCATCTTTGATGATTTGGATAACTATCCCATCCCTGAGCTTTATATAGTCACTATCCTCCAATCTAATCCAATCCAATCCAATCCAATCCAATCCAATCCAATCCAACAGGTCTATCTTGTTCCGTCGTGTCAGTTTCGTCATTTTAACCCCTTATCTAGGGTTATCTCATCATCTTTCATCCATCACTTGTCTGTGGCCTTTTGTCGAACTACGTTGCCCCTGCGCTTTCACGTAGGCAAGGTCGATCATTTGATCCGCCCTTGGGGTTCCATCCATCATCGATCTATATTGTCCACTTTTCTCCTATTCTCCATCCTATCCTTGTCATCCACCATTAGACTTCATCATCCTCTTTCTACTTTTATCCATGGTCAGTCGTCTGCCTTTTATTGAACTACGAGGGCTCTGTGCTTCCACGTAGGCAAGGCTAATCTTTGATCGGCCCCCGAGCCCCTAGGTCGCTAGGATGTGTTAGTCTCCTATCTTGTGTCATGTCTCTCATGTCGTGTCGTCAAGCTATGCCCTTATCTAGCTAGTTTTTAACAAACAAAACCCACTTGTATCAATACATCCAATCAGTTTTGAATATCCTACGTCATATCGATCTTTTAGCTTAGTATCCATCATCGGTCTCAACAGGATGCATCCTTCCTAATAGACCTCATCAATCCCATCCATCCCCTTGATCCTATGGCAAAGGACATTTGAAATTGATTGTGATCTTTTGATGCTTTTGGCTTTTGTTTATCATTTGAGCTCCCTATCATCTTGTCACGGTCACCTTGATCTATCATATCATGGTGTGCTTTGACTAGTCCACATAGGGGCATATCTTGATCTTTTGTTTGTTTGTGTCTTCTTGGTTGTCCCACGTAGTACCCACCAAGATCTTTGTGGTCTTGTGTTACGCTGGGGCATCCTCGTGTGCTTGTGGTTATTCCAATACCTGGCCTGACCAAGGTCTTCGTGACTTTGGGGTATTGGGATAGCCTTCTTGTCTATTGTGTGTGTTTTATGCATTAGACACTATTACGCCTTGGTTCCACATACCCTGGCACTTGGTGTCTTACGCTATAGCAAAAATCAGTGCTCCGAAGATGGAAAATTGCATTAGGATTGCATTTCATTCTCCATTCCATCATTTTGCATATATCCCCCATCCTCTTATATATCACAATCCCCCCATCCATTCCATTTCGCCTGAATCATCTAATCGTATCCTTGGTCTTGTTCCCAGTCTTGTTACCAGCCTTGACCCACCATCATCATCATCATCATCATCCCTTAGTATCCTTCCCTATCCCTTTGGTGTTGTTTTGGGATGTATCCTTCCCTCATCAACAACACTTTCATCATCATCATTGGGAGGTATTCTTCCCTATCCTTTAGTGGTGTTTTGGGATGTATCCTTCCCTCATCAATACCACTCAGTGGGATGTATCCTTCCCTATCCTTGTGTTGTTTGGGATCTTTAATTCCTCTGACAACACTCCATCCATCATCAACCCATTTTGGCTTGTACCTTGACTGGGGCAACATCACCTTTTTAAATCCATTTGTGTTTCATCCATCTCCATATCACTTACTCTCTATCCATCCCTTTGCATCCTCTTCCTCATCTCCCATTTCATCATCTCATCCATTTCGAGAGCACATACGTGTTCTCTTGAACCCGCATGTCCTCTCGAGGGGGCATCCTTATCCCTACTCTTCATCTTGACCCCCATCATCTTTCTTCCTAGTCATCCCTTTGATGACTGGGCATCTTTTCCAATCTAACCATCTCCTTCTGGGTTCTATATTTTAATATTCTTTGAAATGATGCTACTTCTAACACCATCTCAAAGAGGGGCAAATGTAGACATCCAAATTTGGACACTTAATTTATCCAAATTTATCCCCTTTCATCTAAACATCATCTTATCCCGAGTTAATTAAGTAATATTACTATTATTTAATTAATATCTTTAATTCTACCAATTTTAAGGTATTTAATTAATAATTAAATACCTTACCCTCCTTAATCCTCTTTTCATCAAATGAATTAAATAAATACTACATTCCTCACATGTCATTTTCATCTAATCCTAATCCATCTCTTAATCTTTCATTAAGAATGTGCACATGCCTAATCCTTGATTAGGATGTGTCACATCCTCCAACTTTTGCAAGTTGGCTTCTAATCCTAATTAACCCCTAATTATCCTCTAATTACTAATTAGTTAAACCCTAATTAGTACCTTAGTCAACTCTCCCCATCCCCCAAGGAATTTTTAATTCCTTTTTATTCATCCCATGTCTCTCTCCTCCCCATGTGAATTTTTAATTCACATTTTGTCCTTCCAAGGCTTCTAGAACCTTGGACTTGTCACAATCTTCACATGTGACAAACTCCCACCTTTTGGGAACATTGTCTTATCCACCAGATTCTTCCAATCATTGTGAATTTAAAATTCACTTTTATTCACCCAAGATTCTTCCCATCTCCTAATGTACTTGGAAGGTACTTGTCCTTCCTCCACCTCATGTACCTTTTTGACAACTCACCTCTATCTCATATCCCCTTGGCCACTTCACCCTCCACATGTCAAGATGTGAGGGCTTGTAGGTTCTCAACCCACCATAGCCCTTCATCTTGACCTTGTTGGATCAATCTTGACCATTGAATTCTCTAGAGAATTCAAGATCCTCTATAAATACCCCCTCCTCAAGGGCATTTACAACACTTAGTCATTTTGCAACTACATGCTGCCATTTTGTGCACTCATCTAGCCTACAATTACATTCACTTGCATTCACATCCAAGAACATAGTAAAATCCTCCATTTTAGCCACATCAAGAGCCATCAAGGAGCACACATATCATTCCAAGCAAGGGCCAATCAAGGAGAAATCAACAGCAAGGAAGGTGAAATCATTTGTGTCTTATTTTGTCCATTTTCCTTATTGTTTATCATTCCTTTGGCTAATCTTGAGGTGTCCTTGGTATTTTCTCATTTTACATTTCTTAGTTATTTTGCACACTAGAATTAGGATAAATTCCAAGGTATACAATAATATTATAATATTAAATATAATATAATATTATAATATTAAATATAATATTATATTATACTATACTATATTATATTATATTATATTATATAATATTATATTATAATATTATATTATATTATATTATATTATATTATATTATAATATTATATTATATTATATAATATTATAATATTATAATTTATTGGGGGCGATAAGCGAGAGATTTATTATTTCGTAATTTATTTACTTTGAAATCCAATTTTGAAATATTCTAGCAGGAAACAAACCCTAATCCTAGGCAGGAAACATCAACAAGTAAAGTAATAAACCCTAATTTGCAAAATGGATGTTGGTGGCTATAAGCAGGAAGCGAAATTGGAGGAGCTAAAACCAATAGTGATGGAAGAGTTTGGAGGAGCCAAAACCAATAGTGGCAAGGAAAGCAACAAATTTTGAAATACAAAAGCCATATGATAAAGATGTAACCCAGCATTACAGTGACATTGATGGTGTCTCTTCCATGTGTGTTTACAGTGATGACAAACCTCATTTTCAAGAGAGAAAAAACAAACAGAGAGTTCAAAAATCGGCATCAGGGTTAGTTGTTCATTTTTTATCCATCGTCTTCATCCTTTTTTGTTTCTTTAATTTAAACTGATTCAATGCAGGGATGTGGCTATACAAGCGAGGTGTGGCAGTTTGAGGGTGAGGTGTATGTTCTGCAAGGGACAACGGGAGTATGCATCATGCAAATTTTCAATGGATTTTTTATTTTATATAAACACCCATTTGTTCTACACCATCATATGAAATGTTTATGTTGTTTTTTTTTTCTTTATATATGTTAGTTGAATCAGTTGTTTCCTTAAATGCTCTCAAAGTACCTATGATTTTCTTTTCTATGTTGGATTCTCTTGCAACAATTTTTTGCAGCTTTGGAAAAATGTACACAAGATTGGAAGGAGATGGTGCTTCTGACATATGCACTCTCACAAATTTCTCGAAAAATTTATGAAAAAGAGGTACAACCTAATCAAGGAGTATTGCTTTTTGGTGCTATTATGCTTGTTTATTTATCAGTGTTGGGGTGATGGACCACAGTACTGGTTTACAATTTTTGGCCAAACTGGACACTGAACTGGTTTTCTTCACTTTAGAGCACCTATAGTGGCTAAACCGTGAGGAATTTGAAGATGATGCAAACTAGTGATTCATGACATTTTGTCTATAGATTCTAAATATAATTTTTTCAAAATTTTTGGAATCAGATTACACTTATTTTTCCATCTTCTTTGAAAACTAGGTTTTTTTTAGTAAACACCATTTTTAAGGAGTGACGTTCACCATATACATCGTTTCTAATTTTTTTGAATTTAGATTTGTAGCTACAAAATCTAGTGCTTCCAATTGGTTTCATAGTGTTTTATTGAATATTTTTTCCTTAATCAAGTTTTGAAGTCAAACCAATTACAATTCAGACATAGGCGAACCGTATACAACATAACTTTTTTTTATGTATCGAAATTCCTTTTTTTTGTTGGATCAAGGACTTCAATATCTAGTGCACTCATATTTTTAAAAAAAAAAATTTGATAATCTTCTATTTTTCCACATGTGAAGAACAAAGAAATTCATTTTCGATGAAAACCTATGTTTAATAAAACTTTAAAAAACAAATACATAACAAAACCAAAACATATTAAAATTATATTTGTTCTCATTCGGACTACCATCATTCAATTGGGTATGAAGTCTCCTCCATTTTCATCCTCAACTCAAGCTTCGAAGGGAAAAATTCTGGAGTTTTTTTGGTGCCAGGGGGGAAAAAGGGGAAAGGGGGGGTTTGAGCGAACCCCCTTTCCACAACCATTTTCTTTGCTTATTTTTTTGGAAAATGTGGGACCCAACATTTAATGGGTTCACTTGAATCAGAAGTCCGTTTGAACCCCTAAAAACCAATTTTTTTTGCATGGGATCAGTTTTTTCAACTTTTCCCTCCTCACTGGAATTGTAAACTACTTTTGTGGGTTTACCCGTTGAAGCTTTAAAACTGTAGAAGTTTGTATCCATATGTGTTTCAACCAAAATATAGTATAGAATCAAATTTTTATTCAGATATTCGCAAGTCTCATTCGATATTGATTTTGTTTTTTTTTTAAGTTTTTGATATTGAAGATCACACAGTGAATGATATATATGGAGTAATCGGCCATGTTCCACAAAATTTTAAATAATCAATTACTTATGTATAAGCTAATTGTGAGGTGGAATTTGAGCTAAACCATTAAAATTATTTATATAATGTCTATAAGTTGTATGTAGTGCCGAGATCTATTTAACTATTCTTTATGCTTATTTTTCTTAACAGTAATTTTATTCATATTATTGATGTGAAATTCCTTACCATCCCACTGTCTTTTTCATATTTCAAAGTTTCATAAATCTTTTAAAAATATTAACAAATTTTGAGTTTCTTGATTGTGGACAGGTACACAGCAAGGAGAAAATGCAAAACTAGTGCCTTACTAGATGCATTTATAGCCCACCCCATATGCATCACTGAAGACATGCATTCACACCAATGGATTTTTAGCTTTAGTTTTAGTTTTTCAGTTTTAAAAGCATAATAAATCAAAAGTTTGCATATTGTGAAAGATTTTGTCTTCAAAACTCTATATATAGAGTTCTTTGTAACATATTTTATATACAATTTGAATATACAATGAATTATTTTCCAACACTACTATTTCAGTCCTTTCAGAAGATTTGTTGAAGTTTTATGATTGTTTCAGTTTAATTTTTCTAGTATAACATAAGATCTCTAAAGTTTTATATCTTTCAATCACAACAGTATTTTAATGACAACTTCTCTTGGTTTGCAATTTCATAGACTAGTTATTGTAACAACATTCTCCAAACATAGGATTTTACATACACATTTGAAAGTATTAATTCATAAATGAATAAATAAATGACTACCATGACTAAATAAATGACTAAACCATGACTAAATAAATGACTACAATGACTAAATAAATTACTACAATGACAAAATAAATGATTACCATGACTAAATAAATGACTACAATGACTAAATAAATGACTACCATGAATAAATAAATTATTACCATGACTAAATAAATGGCTATCATGACTAAATAAATGGCCAGTTAACAACAATCAATGACTAAATTAACGACTAAATATACTACCAAATTGATCAATCAAAAAAACCAATAAATGACTAAAATTAGTCATGAATTTGGTTGCATTATAAATGACTGGCAATAATATACTAATGGTCACGTGACTAATTTTTAGTAGTTTTTTTAGTCATTTATTACTGTTTTTCTACTAGTGAATTGATCATGTAATAGGAATAATCAGTTGCCATGTTGATTATGACACTCTGTTGGCTATAGTGGGCATTGAATGTCCACACATAGTTTGGACCAAGATTTGGAAGATGTTTGGAGACCCTCATGTTTCTCCATTCCCAGTTGATCCTGTTACAGATAACCTTATTCCACTTGATGATGTAGATAATATACCCTATGATGATACTTTAGAGGAGCTTAAGTATTATGCACATCTTGAATGTTCAGATGACACAGAGACTTCTCTTGCTTCTCATCCTCATGTTGATATTACATCAACATCACCTATTGCAAATTCAATTTCTAAAGATGCTTCTTCGAGAGCTTCCAGTGATTCATTACAACAAGATTAGTTATGTCTTTTGGATTCAATCTATTGGGAACAATTTCTACCAGACATCTCTTGTTTGTTTATAGAGTCCATCTCAAATCTAGATGATAATATTGAGGACATACGTATTCTCTCTAAGGACCACTCTTTTTTCCTTGCATATGTTGTTGTTACTTCAAATTTTAGAGTTGCTTCTTCAAAAGCTTCCAATGAATTCTTGCAGCAGGATATCTATAGTTTTCTTGATTTAGCTTGGAATGATCTCTTGACAGGTATTTCAAACTTATTTATGGAGACACATATTGCACATTTAGGAGACATTATTAAGTGTATTCATCTTCTCTTTAATGAAGATTCTTCTTCAGTTGTTGTGAGGGGACACTTTGACTCTCATTCATGGTCATTCATTTAATTCTAACATGAGTGTGGATAATTTGAATCAACATTTGGAGGAGACTTCTTCAAAGGAGATATTTGATTCTTTAGCTTATGCTCTACATCGGTCTCTAGGAGATTCTGATTTTTCATCTTCGGCAGTGTGGCCTAGAACACCTAATTTGATTGTGATAGCTTTCAGCATTGACATGGGGATACTTGAGTTGACTTCAAAGACTTCATACATTCTGCACTTTCTTCTTACATATTCCTTTCAAGATTTGGGAGATACCTTGTATACACCATTGGTTATGTTTCTTCCTGAGGGGAGGAACGTTGTTCGACAATCATGGACTATCTTCTCCATCCACTTTTGAGCATCGACCATTGGATCTCTCCAGGGGGGTGTTCTCTCTCTATTTGTGGGGGGATTATTCTTCTTTGAGGGGGAAATTTGATATGTATATGGGTACCTAACATGGCCTCATTTTCCAAGACCCGTCATCTTTTACATCCTCCTAAGTTGTGCTTAAGGGGGGTGTTGGTGTAGGCTTTTTATTTTCCTAGTGGGTTAATTTATTTTCCCTTAGTCCTAGGTTTTTCCTACACTTGATTAAGCTTGCTTAGGTGTTAGTGTGAATATTAAAGTCTTGTACCTAGTAATTTATTCCACTAGGTAATTAGGACATGTTAAGTTTACTTAGGATATAAGATTCCTTCTAGAAGTCTTAGTTGGCTTTTCTAGAAGCCTTATCTTATCTATGCATCATTTCCTAGGTAGTTAGTTATCACATGTGATAGGATTAAGACACTTTTCATGATCTTTTCTAATCCTCTCACTCCTTGCCTATATAAGCAAGGATTCATGTGTACATTTACATCAAAAAAATTGTATTGCATCAAGCAATCTTGGAAGCTCTTAATGCATTATGTCATATTGATATTGCAAAATATCTCAAAGTTCTAGTGTGCATTCTTTATGTTTTTCCTATTTATGTAGCTTTGATTTTCTCTTACAAAGTTCTTGAGTTATTCAATCTATTCAAATTTCTAACAAGAATTTATGCAGATTGAGAAAAATCAAACTTGAGAACTAGTTGCTAGACCGGTAAACAAGAATATAATTAGAACTAAGTGGGTTTTTAGAAACAAGTTGAATTAGAATGGAGAAGTGGTAAGAAATAAAGCAAGACTTGTGTGTAAAGGTTACTTACAAGTGGAAGGAATAGACTTTGAGGAAACATTTTCTCTGGTGGCTAGGATGGAAGCAATCAAAATGTTTTTGGCATTTGTAGCACATAAAGATTTTAAAGTTTATCAAATAGATGTGAAGTCTTCTTTCTTAAATGGTGAGCTAGAAAAAGAAGTTTACATGGAACAATCAGAGGGATTTCAGTTATTTGATCAAGTGGATATGGTTTGCAGATTGAAGAAGGCATTGTATGGATTGAAGTAAGTTCCCAGAGTTTGGTATGCAAGGTTGGATATATATTCA
>VDFB02372764.1:0-24930 GCA_007258455.2 Sequoia sempervirens | reverse complement strand
TTTTGTTTATTCTGTTGAACAATTCATCAAGAAGTCCAAAAATAATTCATTCAAGCTGTGGGAGATGTCACCTTTTCTTTCTACATTTCATTTAAGTAAATTATACTATTGAATTGGGTGTTTGGATGATGGTAATGGGAGAAGAAAGCTGCATTATCATTTTATCACTATAATATTTCAATACTGACCATGAAAAATTCTTGCTTGATTTTCAGCCCAAGAATTACTGAAGGATCTGGAATGTATTTTTAACAAAGCCAGTTCTCTGATGAACGAAGCAATAAGTTTATTGAGGGAGAATTTATTGATATCTGAAGAACATAGCATTGACAGTTCGTCAGGAACTGAAAGTGATGAGGTATGATGGTCTTAATTTTTTCTCATGAATATTTCTGTTATTTATGTGACTTCATTTCTAGCATATCTTTTAGTTGAGATTGAGGAAATTATTATTATTTATTTCCCTGAAGTAAATAATTTTAAAAAATTCTCAAGTGAATTGAAAATGTTGTGTAATGAATATCACTAATCCAAAATCAGGTTATAGTGGCAAAAGTCTAGCTAATCAGTCAACAGGTTATTGAGAACTTTGGAGAAACAACTTCCTGCCATTTACGATAATAAATAGAAAACCTAAAATGGTGAACCCTGATTACACAAACGTTATGGCCACTAATTTGGAACTTTCATGGCTTTCTAGAAACCCTATGCAAAAGGAAGGATCTCATGCAGGGTAGATCAAACAATCTTGTACATGAGATAAAGCATACTGTACCAGTTCTGATTTATCTGTCCACCAAAACATATGCGGTGCTTCATCACAGGCATTGTTTTACGAAATCTGGAAAATTGACCCTTTGAGTGGACTTCCTTTGCCTTTGATACACAGCATAGGGGTTATCTTTTAAGTCGAGATTTTGCAAGGGTTGCATCTGCCCTTGAACCGTATAGGAGCATGCCTACCAAGGAGAGTTAGGGAATTGTGCCCAGAAAGCACTCTTGCTTACAATTTGACTACAGGCTAATGGTCATGCATTTTAAAATTATTGTTGTTATCTTCATCTGACAGGTAAATAAGTTTCTATACATGGGGGCCTTGATGCAGGAAACTGCTAGATATGATAGTGATAATATAGAACAAGCTGCATATGAGGAGATGTTTGCAGCATAGTTACCAGTTTTGAAAAATTAAATTCATTCAGGAGATCAGAAAAATCTTGAAATGGTAATTAATTGATCTTATTCAATATTAAACAAAGGAGAGGAATACTCCTTATATAATAAATTACAAGACGATGTTCTAAAAAGAAACAGTCATAAACTAAAGCAATAAACAATAAACTGAAAGTTGCTAAAACAAACTAAAGCAAACTAAGTTAACTGAAAGTAAATTAGCAACTAACTAACAACTAAGATGACCATTAAATATTACAATAATACTTTAATAAATCTTGCTGGTCCTAAAAATCTGAGCTGAGTTGGATATGGTAGCTAAAGTTTTCAGCATCTGGATAGAAGATAAAAAACTGAGGAAATTCTAGCCCATAACAACAGTATATGTTTACCAAAAGGCTTCCATACAACTACACAATTTAGATGCCAACGCAAACTAATGGACAGGAAGCAAACCAGAATTTTTACAGTAGCAACAGAAAGTCCATGAAGGCTTACATATTTGCCTTTCCTGGTAAATAACCTGCTCTCAGGAATATGGAATAAACTATAATGTTCATGAACATCCTTTACATACTTCAAGAATTTTCAGATGACATGTATAAAATCTCTATTCAGAAAATAATAGCGAAGACTGAAGAGAGTTAATGTCTATCATTTGATCTTATAGCAGCCTCACATTCAGTTCCTTTGATAATATCTGAACATAATATTGTTTGCCTGGTCTAAATGACTTAAGCAGAGGGACACCTTAAACCTTAGCAACATATCCCTCTGATCATTTCTAGTCTTCTAAACATGCTTTAAATTTCTTTGCAATAGCTTGTCCATTAAGAATGGAGCTGCCTTATTTGTGTTAAAGTTTCAGAATGGTATATTTCTACAGATCTCTGTAGCCTATAGACATATCCCTGTCTGAACCAAGTACCTCCTTCGAAAATTCTTTAGCAACTGTCAGACCATTGTGTCTGCTTGTGGTATGGGTAGAATCTGGCACAATTTATCTTTCTAATTTCTTTTTCTTTCTTTCTTTCTAAATCTGTTGACCCTCACAGATTTTCCCTTCTTATTGAATTTTATATCCAACAAAATGTTGTCAAATATTCAGTTGTGAATTACAGGGTTATAAATTTTTCATCACAGAGCCAGTGTGATATCTGCAACCATCTTCCACATTGAAAATATCTAATGTAGTCTCTGTACACTAATTCACAGGCTTGAATTCATTTTACGAGGAATTATTACAATTCAAAATTTTCTACCTATTGTTTGATGTCCTCCTTGCAAATTTCACATTTACTTGTTTCACTGGTTTCATGTTTTGTCACTTTGATGTTGTTTGCACTCTTTTGAAGCTCTTATTTGAGTGACATCCCTCTCCTGATGTTATCTCTCTGGCACTTCTGTAACTTTTCCAAGTGTTGTTGTACAGTTTTACCCACTCTCATGTGGATAGTCCAGGTCTTCAGAATCCTGCCGGTTTGAAAACCATTTAATATTTATAAATAATATTTTGCTAATAAAAAAATTTATTGGTATGCTATGTTTTTAAATTTCTCATCAGATTGCAAATGGAACCTATTTGGGCATCCATAGCAATGCCTTTACCATCCGAGAGCCCCTTTATGAGTACAGAGAGAAGCAAGAGAAAAAACGAAAAGACCAGACTCAAACAGGACAATGACACAGCATGTTGAAAAGTATTAAGAGAAATCAAGGAGTAACCTTTCCTCTTGGAACTTTTAAGTGTCCAGCTGTCAATGCCCACGTCTTAATTTAAGACAGGCTCATGATGGAAACTAATCTTTCTTTCGGTTTCATTAGTGTGAACCTTGTAAATAACATCCATGAATCTTGAAGGACCTTGTCTTTCCAAGCCATGATGAGCCATATGGATTGAATGAAAAATCATATGAGAGTCAGATCTCATTGACATGCCAGTGGAGAGTAGTAGAGGAAGAAACTTCCTCTTGGAACTTGCAAGTCTCTAGTTGTCAGCTTCCTTATGTCTCAGTTTAAGAGCGCTGTAATAATTAATTTAACCTCCTTCCTTGACACAGTCAATGATGGATATGTTGTACCCAAACCAATTTTTTTGCTTCATTAAGGCATTTTGCTTAAAAGATTCTAAACCTTGTTAAAATGATGTCAAAACATAGTTTTTGGGCAAATCAAGTATGGATTTTGAGTTAGTGTGATGTCGAGAAGATACTAGTGAAATTTGGAAAAAATTGAAAATTAGGGTTTATGCACCCTTGTTTCACGTCGTGAAACTCTAAAAATTGAAATTTGTCAGAATTGACTGAAATTAATTTTGATTGGCTTATTTCACATCACAATCACAGTGGTGAAGTCAGTTTTAGTTAAAAGTCAGTTTAAGCCTGGTGGGTAGTTTTCACTTTTTTAGGAGGAAAGTTAGGATCTCCAAGATCCTCAATGTTAGTTGGCTAGTACCAAGTGTCAAAATCTGAAATTGAAACTCAAAGTAGAACATTCTATGATGAAAGATGTTGAAAAAGATGCTTCACGACGGAGGGGATTTTCAAATGGCAAAAATTGCAAAAAATATTCTAAGTTTGGAAACATTTCACTTTGTAACGTGGGAGACACTTGTGCAATCAACGTGCAAATCAACTTTACAATGTCCGTAAATGTGAAAGTGATGAAATACAGTCACACACACGCGTTAGCAACAGTAATGCTTCTACGTGGTCAACTGAGTAGCTAAATTGGTGTTTGCAAAGCGCAGAATGGAGGAAAATATCTACCAGAAAGCAAATCTGCGCCCTTGTAGCCTAGGGGCGCCCTTCAATATGGAGGCTTAGATTTAGTGTTTTTTGGTTGCAGATACATTCAATCTCTTCGGAATTCAGTCAGTTTTCCAGCAAGCTATTAAGTGAGATCATCCGAATCCGAGTTGCAGAACTCTAGCAATTGAAGGTGGAAGTGGAAGGTATGAAGAGTTTGCACATCATGAGGATTGTCAAAATTTATAGTTTCTATGCCCTTGTAGCCCAGGGGTGCCCTTGAATTAGACCCATTAGATGATTAAATTTGCAAATTCTGTTTTCGGGGGATCTTTTCTGATTCAGCCCGGCTCTGCAATGCATTCGTTTGCGATATCATCAAATATGCTAAGTGACTGTGACAGTGATTCCAGAAAGCACGTAAAATAGAGGGTGGATAAACATGAAAATATCAACTTGTACCTTTATAGGCCAGGGGCGCCCAGTCTTTTGGCCAGCTAGATGGGGATTTTAGCAGTCATCGTCTTCACGAGACTTGTGCAAAATCTTTCTAGCTATTCAGTGAATCCAACTGTCAACCCTCGGGATTTGTCAAACGCCCGTGAATGAAGGATCAGTGAAGAGTACTAAAGAATGTAAAAAAGCAAAAAAATGGCTGGAAATTACATCTCCCTTGAAAAAGGCGCCCTTCTCCTCGAGGTCTTAGAAGCAGTTTTTTTGCTTTGTCACTTCTAGGAACATCTCTTCCAAGTTGTTTCATCTTCGAGATGAGATCAACGGTGCGCTCATCAAAGCACTCTAGCTCCTGGTGTCAGGGGTCAAAGTAGAGCATTCGTGTTGAAAGTTGCAAGTTGCAAAATCATTCTCAAAATGGTAATTGCGCTTTTGCAAGTTAGGGGCACCCTTCCTTTTGGGGTCCTTAACTCAGCTTTCAGATGCCTTACATACAATCATTGGTTGTGGAATTCTTCTAGCTACGTGATGGATCTATTATCCAATCGACGGGAGCCATCATTCATCAATAGCAGCAGATTGAAGCGCGAGATGGCAAAATGGAGAAATGGTTGAGTTTGGAGACCTGTACATCAATTTAATAAAAGATGATTTTTATTTTGAGGCATCAAACATGGTTTTTAGCAGTTACAGCTCCCAACAAACATTTCATCTCAGTGACTCTAGCTTTGCGGTGAATATCTCAGCTCGGTTCCAACATCAATCAGGCATTCAGAAATCAAAGCTCAACAGAGGCAATCATGACTTTTTCAATGAGCTATAAAATAGGAAGTTAGCTAAAAATCTCAACTTTTGCTAGGGGACGCCTGGAGAGTCAAATTTGGACTTTTCGGAATTAGTAAAATATTCTAAGTGAATCCAGTTGGAGAGATTTTAGTTAACTCATTAAAATAATATTAAATTTTCAGTCTTTGCATGCCAGCTTTAATGGGGTGATTTTTCTCAATATTTTAACATTGACGCCTTCTTGATATTCATTTGCAAATTCGCATGTGAAAGGGAACTGAATATTTTAATATGTTTAATTGTTCGGGACTCCGAGTCAGTATCAATTGAACAAAGTGGGGTCCAATCAGAGGTTTTCTTTTGAAATCAGGGTTTTAGTCTTGCAAATGGTGCCTTTAAGCTACGAATTTGTCTATTTATTCCAAATTGGTGTCCTTTTTCTCACACACAGATTGAAGATCAAGCGAATTTTCTCACTTGAGTGAGCGAATTCTTCAACAATCAGTATTCGAAGGCACTTCAGATATTATTTTCAGATTTCCTTGCAGGTACAAGTCTAGATTAATCAACAAACTTCAAGACAAGATGGTGATTTTAGCAGAAGCAGAGCATAAAAACTTATATTTTCTATCTTAAAATTCTTCTAATCTCATCTTTGGTTTTCTTTGCTTGTCCAAGATTTAGCAAATTTTGATAAATTTGATCATCTGGGTTGGTTGAGCACAACTTCCTCTACAAAACCCATGTGTTAGAATTTTTCAGGAAAATTTGCTCCAGAGCTCCAATTATTGAGGCTTTGATTTTCTCAATTGAAATTCCTTTGCATGGTGGAGTAAAAGTCGATATTTTTCAAATCTAATGTTGTGGGTTGTCTTAGAATCATCTTTTGGACAAAACCCATATTTCAAATTTTCTCAAAAAAATTGCCCCCGCAGCATCTGCTATCCCCAATTGCATTTTTCAGAAAAGCTCTTGCATGCCAGGCTAAATGGTGCTTTTTTGCAATTTTGATTTTGTGGGTTGTCTTAGAATCATTTTCTGCACGAAACCCATGTTTTAGAATTTTTGGTGAAAATTGCGCTCCGATAGGCTATTTTTAGCCCATTAGGTGACTTTTGGCTTTCTAGAGAGAGTTGTTAGAACATAGTCGAGTTTACAGTCAATAGGCGAGTTTTTTAGAATGCAGTACACACAAATCAAATTCAAGACTAAGTCAGTCTTGACTCATGACTTTATCAGAACAGTTGACACGGATCTGAATTAGGTGCTTCTAGAGGCTATCTTGGATCCGATTAAGATAAACAATGCAATACTTCTAAACATCCAAGATTCTGGGTTGCTAGAGGTGGCTTCACTCCCTATTTCAATTCATTGCATAGAATTTGTGATGTCTTGTGTCAAGCATTACAATTCTACTACTTGCGAAATTCAGTCAGCAAATGGACAGGTGATTTGCAGTCTCAAGCCCCAAGACATTGCAAGGTGTTTTGGTATTCTTCAACATCCGAATAGTTTGGTCATTACCATGGACCAGTGTGAAAGAGCATTCAATGCTGATAAGGACGTGTGTCAGAACAAAATGGCAGAAAGGTGGTTGAAACAGAAGAAAAACAAATTGCCAAACAATGTGGGTTGCAGAGAATACAAGGATGAGTATGCGATTTTGATCACTCTTCTCAATCGTGTTTCCGGTCATGTAGATGTTAATAAATTCCAACCTTGGATGTACTACATCATTGCTCAAATCATTTCCAGGTGGGAGCATTATGACTGGGCCTCTCTAATCAACGACATTCTCCACAAGCAAATTACCGTTTTCCTAGTTGCCCACCAATTTCATATGTGTTCCTATCTCGTATACTTGATTGCCTACCAGGGTCAGTTTAGAGGATTGAACATAGTGGGGATTCTCAGTGTACAAACAGTTTATCAATACTACGACCAACTTGAGTTCACGAAGTTCGAGCGACATTTCAAGCATGTGCAAGAAGCTTTCTTGATGTACACAGTGAGAAACCTAGACCGGGAATTGCATGTTCGTATCTCAGTGGTTGCCAGAGCAGCAATGATAGAATGGGCGGATTGGTTCATTTAGTTCCCTACATACACCTACATCCGCGTCTACAGATATATAGGAAATCCAGCTATGCTACCTCGCAATCCCTCGGATATGACGGTTTTCATGGAGTTCTTGAGGCAATTATATGTTCATTTATGTTTGTGCCACAAGCGTAAGCTAGCTGCCAACTTTCCAATGCAAATGGGAATCTACTAGTGCAGGACAACAGTTGATGGTAAGGCTGCGGGATAGGAGTTAGAAAAGTTCAATCCCAAGTACCTTGTTGATGCACGCACATATGACCCTTGGGGTCATTATTTAGCACGCCTTGGTGGTCACCCTTACCACAAGCCTACTATGGAGGATTATTGGGTTAACTACAAGGATGATTTCGAGGTGCGGCGACGCAGTTACAATAGGTTCGCCCTCTCACAGATTTTTGTCTTCATGTTAGAGGATGTGGGTGGATTGTCAGACGATGATGGGGATGTACTTCCTCAATTCTTCAGAGAACTGGTTGATACGTAGCCACTTCCAGCTGTTGATTGGTTTTCCAAAGAATACTCATCTGTGAGAGAGAGATCGAGTAGAGTCATTTAGAACAACATACTCTACCTTGATATCAAGAAGACAAGGAGGGCAATCATGCCAAGTACAAAGCTTCCACCGGTGGATGTTTCACTGCCATCCTCGTCGAAACCAAAACAAAAGAAAAGGAGTAACCCTCCTAAAAAGAACAAAGCACCTAACAATTCAAAAGGGAAGGCACTTGTTATAGAAATGCATGTGGAGCCAGTCAAGAATGCAGTTCGAAGCTTTCTAGAGCCCGAGGTTCAGCCTCCCATGCCATCACCTACATCACAACAGTCTTTAGTTCTGGTTGATATTGATTTGGACCTAGACTCGCCATTGCGTAGTGATACCTCTACACATTCACACTCATCAGAGCTTCCTATGACTAGCACAGACCCTTCCAATGGCATTAGTCGAGACTCATCTTGGTTTGAGAATCATTTGGGTAGGAAGAGGAGGCAGCCATCTTACATTCTTGATCATTCAGATTTTGATCATGTCTATCAGGATGCGCCAGAAAGAAGAATCAAGAAGTGGGTTCATGTAGAGAGAAACGCTAACAAGGAGATCATCATAGAAACCGTTGCACCTCCAGAGGATAAGAGCTTGAACGAGGTAGAAGTTGAAGACTTCGAAGTGATAAGGGTCAACCTTGGTAGAAGTACACGCCAAATGGAGGTTGAGTTCCTTCAAGTTGCAACAGATAGCGTGAAGGATAGAATGATAAAAGACGGAGAAGACAAGGCAGCCCTCAAGGCTGAAATCCAGCAGCTTCGTCAGTATATCTCTAACCTTGTGCATAGAACGAAAAATGTCACCGCTTCACTCCCGCAGATGCTAGATCCTCCAGCAGAGCAAAATCAGCTTAATCAGCTGGTTGTATATGGGAAGTGCTTGGTAGACTGGGAGGAAGAGTTCATCACCAGAGGCCACTTTGTACTTGCAGAATTATATTAGTTGAGGTACAATGCTCGCGAACTCCGTCTACACATCCAGGATGAGGAATGAGATTTGGCGATTGACAGACCCAAAGATGAAATCGTGATATCTCACCTGAGGATGGAATACGATTCAGTCACTGATGAAGAAGACAAAGAGGCTATTTTTACTTGGAGGACATAGTTGATCTTCAAGGCAAAAATAGAGGATACAATGGCTTTAGAGTTGGCTGAGAGCAAAGAACACGTGATTAGTGCACTTCAGTACGTGAGAAATTTTGTATCTCGAGTTCCTTGCCAGTATCAACGTGTGGGTGGTGAGTACGTCAAGCTTACTGATGTTTAGTCAGAGTTGCAGGTGCTCACCCATGTTATTTTCAGTGGGGATTTCGTTGGTTGTAAGTTAGACCAACTTATAGTCATGTCAGCGTTATTTGATGAGGGGGTTAAGAGTAGAGGAGAACTTTAGAACCAAATCACATGCAGTGAAGAGATGCTACAAAGACACGGTGTGCTATGGCAAAGTATCAGTGCTCCAGATAGTGATGCAGTCAATAACCTCATGGAGGGGTTACTTGCTTGAGATCACAGCTAGTGAACTCCAGATTATGGACGTCCCACCTTTTCAGGATAGACATTAGACACAACAGTTAACTCGATGCTTCTTTCCGAGTTAACTTGTTCCACCTTTCATGCTATGTCTATTTTGGAATCATCCATGTACAGTTGGAGTTTTCTCTTAGTTTTCATTTCAATAAGGACGTGCATGCTTGCACATGTCCATTTAGATTAGGCTTGTTTCAGTTAACTGATGGTAGTTTTCCAGTTAACTGTATAGTTTCCTTTATTAGGGTTTACAATAAGATGTTGCATGCTCGCAAGATTGTAGTTGACTCAAGGTGATTTTAGGGTTCCCTACACCTTTGATGTGTATAAATAAGAGCTTTTTGCTCATTTGCAATTAATTTTTGCACGTGATAGTAATATATGCTGCACCTACCTTGCCTGTAATATTGTTGTTCTGTATTTGTTCACGAACTTTTACTGTGATAATAAATGGCTGCGTCACCTTGCCTAAATGTTATTCTTATGGTATTTGTTCATCTTAGTTAAATGGAGTGGTTAGTTTGATCGTTTATTGTATGCGTGTCTCGCCAATGCAATTTGCTGCCCTAGTTGTCTATCTTATGTTATGTTTAATAGTTCTTTCAATCTACGCCTCGGATAGGGGTTCCTCCTCCTTGGAAATTTGGAAAGAAGAATTATCATTTTAAGTGTTGTGCCTAATAGACTTTATATCAGCCTACGCTTCGGATAGGGATCCCTCTTCCTTGGAAATCCCATTGTAGAGTTTATCGTAAAAACATTCCTGCTCCTTTTTCCTCATGCTCTATTTTTTTGAGGAGATTGGATAGATTAAAGCATTTAGTTTAGTTGTAGTTAGTGATCTACGAAACCAGAAAATCCTTAGCTACAACGTTTGTGGTTTTTCTTAGCCTTGTGCCTCTTCCAGTTGAGACAAAAAGATAGGAGTTAGATTACTTTACTTTTTCACGCATTTCAGCATACGAGGGAGCTTCCCCTCCTAATTTGAAGAGCACTCATTACGCAGTGTACATAGTTGTCCATAGCAACTCACACTCTAGAGGTGCTAATTGTTATGCCAACAGGATGTTGACATTACTCACAGCTATCTTAGTGACAATTAAGTAATATCCATGAATCTGGAGGACCTCCTCTTTCGAAGCCATGATGTTTCTATCTTATTGTTGGATTGAATGAGAAAACATCTTAAAAGTTAAGGGAGATCTTGTCAACACACCAGGGAAGATTGCTTAACACAAATTGAGTTTTGCCCACAAACAGTCCTGAAATGATGATAAATACAAATAATAGGACTAAAGAAAAAGATAATTTTCACAGGTCTCTTTTAAAAGTTGATAGAAATTCAAATTACTTTAGATTTTTAAGATAATCAAAGGACTAAATTTGATCATTTTTATTATAACTTCAAGACCACCTATCTCCCCGGATCTTATTTCTAAGCAACCGCATGGAGTAGCTAGTCATGTTACTGTATTTGCCATGATCTTAGTAACCTTTCGCTAAAAGAATTTTTTTTCTTTATCATGGGATTAAACCTCCAGTTCTGACCTGCATATGTAGATTTTACTATGGTAAAGTAGTCTTTGATTACCAAATTCCGCATGCCAGATTCTGTTGCAATTTTAATGCCTTTGACATAGCTCCAGAATCTTGCTATCATTGGCATTTTGCCCAAGGTTAGGAGCAGAAGAAACCACTAGAGGTGCTACTCCTTAGGATATCGTCTCTTTCTAATTCTTTTGGATTACTTTTTGTAGCCCTGTCAAAGTTTACTTTATCTACCCCTCCTATAGAGGTTTTCATTTTCCTTTTGATTTTGGCAGTTCTCTTTATCCTTCCTACCTTTACCTGTACCAAATGACAAGATATAAGGCAAACGATGATCACCTGTGGGAACACTTATTACCAAGCTGAACATATTTGGTTTGGTATGAGTGGAAACCATCACCAAATCACAGCCAGTGGAATGGCATTGCTTGGTATGTATTATCATAAAAAATTGAAATCATCAAGTTGAGAATGCTATGAACTTCAACTGAATGGCCTAGAAAAAACAAGCAAACAAATAATATGATACAATAAATTCATAAGATACAGTATTTATTTAGTCAATTTATGTGTGTAGCTTTACTTGATTTGACCACTATCCACCATTGATTTCGGAATTTTTTACCCATCTGTTGATGGATTTTACTCCTGCCATCCATTTTTAATGCAAACTGTGGATTATACTTGGTAGACAGACTAGTATGAGCATTTGTGGCTTTTAATCCAATCATATGTTTTATCATGGGAATGATAGGTTATACCTGATAATCCAATCATCCTGTTTTATCACGAGAGCTATTGTTTATAAATTATAATATATAACTATGTACCCGATAGTCTGACTATTGCGGACATTCAAGGGGTTTTACTCTAATCATCTGTTTTACACATGAGCCATAGGTTACTCAACCATACAATTAGTTTAGATGTTTTACCCTATTATCTGGTTTAACCATAGGTTTTAATCCATACTTTGCCCCTTCATAGGAGAGAGCAATATTTTATAGAACCAATTTTTATTTTGTTAAATACAAGATTTGACATATTGTATAAGTAAATATTTCATTTTAATCAAAACAATTGCATGTCTCAATGGAATTCGCTGTATTGTCAAAATACCTGTGTCAAACAAAAGAAAATTTGATGTACCTGAGTCAAAAAATTGTTGCAAAAAAGTTTGCTTCAGTCAAATATCCTATTTTGGTCAAACTCTTCAGCAGATCAGATGAAATAATATATTTTCAAAATGGTCAACACAGTGGAAGGCAAAACTTAAAGAAATATGTTTGTTGAATGTGAAATGCTGGCCAACGCTGCTAGGAAGTCATAGTTAAGGCAGAGCTAGTCAATGCAACGATTCTAGTTGTTTTTCTGGTCAATTGGTACTCTTATCAAAGATTTTTGTTTTGATTGGGTCATTAATTAGACAGTGAACTTTAAGGAATAAAGTTTGCAAGTCAAACAATGGAACGAATATATGCTAGTTGGCTTGGTAAAGTACCATTACTTGAAAACAAATAGAAAACCTTTTCTGGGTAGGTTAGATAGAGAAAACTATGGGTTGACTCAATTTGAGAACACTGTTATGCTACTAAATATGGTTAAAATAAGTACAAGTGATGTATGTTATAAATGATTGTATGGTACTGCAAAGTTGTAAACAACGTAGTCATCTTGTTCTGACTTCTGAGTTGAATGTTCTCCCTGGTCTCCACTCAAATTGTCTTCCATCACTTCCAAGATATAGTGGATGGTTTCGTAGTTTAGTGAATGTGTGCTTGGATCATAATATTGTCTCCAGTTCCACCATCCTGTTTATCAGGAATGAGTTCTTAAATATTGTTGTAATGTTATGGCTATTATTTGATCATTATTGAGACAGCTTTTTGATTATTTTAATTTTTCGTACTAGATATGGCAGTTGGGTAGAAATTATGTGTACTTGTGAATTTGCAGACATGTGCACAACTTCATAATTATGGCCAATAGTTGCCATATTAACAATTTATAAATCAAGTTCATAGAATATCGACAATTAATTCCAAGCAGTTATGACCTGCTGCATTTGCCATGCCGTTTTCCAAGTTCTTTGAGAAGGAATTCCAATTTTTTAATTATCTTTTTGGTTCATTTTTATGCTCAGAGACAGGAAAATAAAGCAAAAGCTGAACAGTTTTTGTATTGGGTTATAGGTTATTTTCAAATTTCTTTAAATTTTTCTTTGAATAGGTTTGTCTTAGAACCCAAAGTCAAATTTTAACCACAATGAGGGTTTTCTGTTAATTTATACCCTGATGAGGCTAAAAAATAGAGCTGCACCTAAAATAATAGTCCATGCTTCATGATGGAATGATCTACTATTTTAGGCTAAGTTTGATTTTTTCTACCCGGTCGTGTTCCGCGAGATCGTCCCCCTTTTTGCCCGTCCCCGTCCGGACGTTTGAGGACTTAGGATGCCAAAGGGGCGTCCCTCAAAACCCTCCACGCCCGTGGGACGTGAAAGCGTCGGAGATCTGCACGGGAGGCGTCTCGAGGGCGCCAGTCTAAATGGGAGCTCTGGAAATCCCTCCCTTATTTGGGAGGGCGTTAATAAAAGTCAGTTTTATAAAATTTCTTTATTTTTATTGGCCTTTGTGCGCGGGGTGCGTGTTGTGACCTTTTCACACATAAGCCCACAAATCAGGGACCCTCGTTGGTCTCTCTTAGGGTTTAGCTTTGGGTAGCATTTTAAGCAATCCTGGTACTCTGAGGAACAGCTGTCGAAATAGAGTCATCCACGGGCCAGGTTGAGGAATTGAGCGCTTTGAAAATGAAGCGTGAAGCGTCATTGGAAAACGGTCTTAAGAAGACCCAGGTAGGCGAGGATCGCTGTGCTTTAAACTCAATTACGACACTTCCTATTTTTTAGGGTTAGCTTTGTTTTTGGCATTTTACGGAATCTGGAATTTACCTATTTTTAGAAAGTTGCTTTTTAGCACCCTGTTTTGGTAGTTGCTCAGGTCTACTTTGTGATGGGTGAAAGTTTTCCACTTTTTACAAGACCAAAGGCGGGGCAAAAAATCAAACAAAAATCTTTAAAATCGAAAAATCATGAGAAAAGCAAAAGAAAAGCGCATACAAAAGTTTGAAAAGCAGGAAAAAGCGCATGAAAAAGCTGGAAAATCAATTGAAAAATCGCATCTTCAACCAAGAAAATCAACGAGGAAATCAGGTAAAAAGCAAGAAAATCATGATAAAATTTGCCTAAGTCTGGAGAGGTGCGCCCATGAAGAAATCCAGTTAAATCTTGAAAAAATCCAATTGAAATTCGTCCATTTAAAAGGTCTTGCTAAAATTCGCCTAGTTCAAAGAAATCCAGTTGGATGATTCGAAATTCCAATTGGAAAATGATGAAAATTGACTAAGGCAAGTAAAAAATTCGAATTGGACTTAAAGAATTTCAAGATGAAGTTAAATTCCAGTTAGAAAGATGAAAAGTCCAGTTGAAAGTCGAATTTTGAAGGAGAGAATTGAAAAAAAAATTTCTAAGGCAAGGAGTTGCCTTGGTAAAGGGAAAAATCCAGTTGAAAAGTGGATTAGTCCACTTAGAAGTCGAATTTTTCTAAAGGCAAAAGGAGAATAAAATAACTTAAGTTTTTATTTTAAAATAAAAACTTAACAAGCAAGCAAAAAGGGATGCCTTGAAAAATCAAAAGAGGATAAGATTGCTTTTTGTGTTTTAAAGCAAAGCACCCAATCAAAGAAGAGATCGACCCTGGCTAATAAGGAAACTTTTTATTATAAAAGAAGTGCTTGTGAGTTTAATTTTCATTATTCACAGGTTAAGTTTTTTCACAGGCAAATTTCTCTCAGCCAAAGACGTCCTTCTTCTTCTTATTTTCTTCTTGAGCTGCAAGTTACATTAATTCCAGAGCACAATGTTGGACATTTTTCTTCTATTTTCAGATTTCTCAATCAACTGCAGAGTCATAACTGGCGAATTTGAAGAAGAAAAAAAAAAAGATTTTTATCTTGGATTTGCACAAAAACTTCAGTTTTCCACTTTAAAAGTCCAGTAAATTGTTTAAAAAATTCTTTGAATGTTCTTTTAAAAAGATTAAGGCTGGTTAAATTTCATTTTATTAAGATTTATTCTCCAACCAGCCTAGGCAGTCGAGTTCTAGAATTTTTTAATTAATTTATTTAAATACTCTCCAGTCATAAAATCGCCTTCTTTACAATTTGTGAGTATTTTTCTAACTTCGAGCTTCGTACAGGTGAGATGTCTGCCTCGAAGAATGTAGGAGGAATTAGAAAGAATCAACACTTGAAGAGGAAATGGCAAGTTGGAAGGAAAGTCCGCCCAAGTCAAGGAAGCCATGGCATGAGGTTCATGAAGTCCGCCTAGCCAAGAGGATAAAAAATTCAGAAAATTGACTAAGTGTTGGAAGGAAAACAAGAGGAATAAAAAGGAAAAGTAAAGAGGAAGTGAATAAAATCCTTGTCCAAGGATGGAATTTGTCCTACATAGCACAAGCCGGATTCAGAATTGAGGGAAAGTCCACAGGCAAAGTTCATTCGAGCATCGAGATGGCCAAAATCTTGGCTAAATGTTGAATAATCCGCATGAAGGTGTTACAAAATGAACTTGAATAGCCAAAATTTGGCTAAGTATGGGAAATACTTCACAGAGAAAATTCCAATTTCCTCCATTGTGGCGAAAGCACAGAGGCATTCTTCTTCAAATTCAAGGCACTTGAAAGAATATTCAAACATCTTGGGGGGATTTCATCTACAATCCCAGACCTATTGAAGCAACCAAGGCAACTTCTTGAAGGATTTCATCCCCTGAAGAATCAAAGACAAACTCTCAATCAAAATTAGATGGTGACAGGAAGATTGTTCCAAACAAATTTCCGCACTTAGATAATTTCTTGACACAAATTAGATAAAGCGGAGAGGAAGTCCAAAGGAATAACACCAATCTAGCTCAAGGTGCTTGTGGGAATTTTGAAGCAATCAAGAAAGAAAACCTTAATAACCTCAAGTCTAAACATGTGCTCCAAGGCGAGACTTCCAATACAAGTGAGAAGAAGAAATCAAAGTCTCAAAAGGAATCCAAGATCAAAGCTAGGAAGAAACAAGCACAAAGGACAGAGTCATCGGCAAGGAAAATATTCTAAGGCAAGAATATGGAAAAACGAACAAAGTGACCAAGGCGGACATCCAACCAGCTGAAGTGGCATCTCAACCAATCAAATTGTTCCAAGTCAGCACATCCAGATTCAACAACTTACTATTTTATTGTGGGTTCATATTTGGCAAAAAGGACAAGTGTCCTTGAGTGTAATCTTCTCATTGGTCGAGAAGGAGTTAGTTATGGCAAGCCCTAATTAGGGTTTTATTTTAATCTCGGTCATTGATTCTAAATCAATCTTGGCCATTGAATTGTAATCGAGGAGCCTATAAATTGAGCTCACTCCTCATTTGTAAAAGAGGGGAGCATGTTGCAAAACATGTTGAGATAAGTAATTGTTGCGTACGACTGCCAAAGTAATAAGTAATACATGCATTGTTCTGACGGTGACTACTTTATTTTGGAGTTTGCATGGTTCTTATCCCTCATCGTAGTTTAGATTTTATTTCATGTATGTTAGAAGAATGCAAGATCTGATAAGTATTGATGCATGGTGAATCTTCCGCTCATACTTTCTTTGAACGAATGATTCTCGTTCAATGCGTAAAGTTAGCCTGAGTTTACTTTGTGGATGCTTAACTTCTGTCTGGATAAATATTGTTCAATTTGATGGTAGTTATTCATGACATGAAAATTATAAGCACACTCCCTTGAAGATTGCACCCACTTTGTGTAGTTGTCGTTGAGCGTGGCGAAGCAAAGCGTGGTTATTAGTTTCACCAAGTCAATACCGTCTCTTGAATTCTTAGGAAGTAGATTAGGAATTCTAAACCCTTATCTCCTTTTTTAGTTTGTTTGAAAGACCCAAACCACAGAGCTTCATTGCCTAAACCTTCATTGTGAATTGAACAATCCTAGCATAAGTCCCTTTGTATAACCAACATATCACAACGACCATTGAGCTTATCCATACGTCAAGACCTGACATAAGGAACCTTGGAATCACCATATGATCTTCTCGCAATCTTAGCATACGCAGTGGTTTTTCAAGAGAGGATAGGGTGTCTTTGGGCATTTTATTCTAATGTTTGGTGTGTCACAAAACACGCATCAACAGGTCGAATCCTAAAGGCTTGTGGGACCCATCTCAAAGCCTCTAAATGAATTAAAAGTCTCTAATTGCTCATTTTTTAACTCACATATGCATTTGATGTTTTGAGCAGCTAGGTGAAGAAGAGGAAAACCAGTGAGAAGAGTGAGTGAAAGAGTGAGTTTGAGGTGCCGCAAGTGCAAGAGGGGTGAGAAGGAGAAAGAAGAAGAAGAGGAGGAGCATTCTACACCAATTTTGAAGGATTTTTCAAGCACAAGGTAGGATTTTATGACTGTTTTTCTTAGTTTTTTCAAATTTTTTTGTTTTGTTTTCCAAGTTTTTAGATTCATTTTGAAAATGTAGTTTGATGTTTGAAATGGGCATTGAAATGAAAATCAAAACATGAATATGCATTTGCAGCCACATGTCTATGAAATTATGATTAAAAAATTAATCATAATTTCATATACATGGCTGCAAATGCATATTCATATTTTTAATTTTCATTTCAAGGCTCATTGTTCTTTTTTTCATCTTTCCATCAAGATTCATCATGAAATTTTAAAATTTTATTTTCAAATTTGTTAAACTAGGCTGAAACTAGGCACTTATAGAATTTATTTGTTTATTGCAGTGTCACAATGAGCTCTCATGACATCAACATGAGTGAGGATGAGGTTCATTCACATAGTGATGCTGATCCTGAATATGACCCTGAGGCTGAGGGGGATGACCATGGGGCTGAGCATGAAGTCCAAACTAGTTCCATGGCAAGTGAAGCAAGTACTTTAAATTGCCCTTCTGCACTATTGGCAAAGTATGCTAGGGGTCCTTTTGATCCCAATTCCCCTCTCAAACAATTTGCAACAAAAGATCTAAGCAGGCAACCGCAAGGGGCAACATCTGGTGGCACAAGGAGGTGGAAGTGCAACTTTTGTGGTGAGGGGTGGTATGGCAGCATCACTAGAGTTAATGCACACCTTCTTTTCACTAAAGGAAAAGGTGTGGGGATATGTCGTTTTTTGATAAAACTAGAAAACCTGAAATTCAAAGTTGAAATAAATAAGTTATGGGGTGTTCCTGATGATACTCCAGTTGCACCTGTGCCTACTACTTTGTCTCAAAGGACACAGCTTCAGCATAGCCAACAACAGAGATCTAGCCATACTTTGCAGACGAGAGTAGGAGGGACACCAGGTTCTTCTTCTAGTGCCTATGCAGCAGAGGGGAGGGGGAAACGGAAATTGCAAAGTCAAACTCAAAGTAACCCCATTGCAGATTTGTTTAATGTGCAGCTCAAGGATGAGATAGATGATGCCATTGGCAAGTTCTTCTTTGCCAATGGCATCTCGTTTCATGTTGCCCGATCTCCTTATTTTAAGGATATGATATCGATGGTGGCAAAGGGAGGACCATCATATGTGCCACCAGGTGAGACGAAATTGAGGACCACGATCTTGGATAAGAACTATTCCAAGATCAATTTGTTGATGGAGAAGATGGAGTGTTGGGTTAAGACAGGATGCAGCATAGTCATGGATGGGTGGACGGACATTAGCCATCGTCCACTCATTAACATCATGGTTACATGTACTGAGGGCCCATATTTTCTTAAGGCAGTTGATTGTTCAGGGCATCGCAAAGATGCTGATTTTCAGTTTGAGGTTCTCAGGGATGCTATTGAGGAGGTTGGGCCACAAAATGTGGTCCAAGTTGTGACAGATGCTGCACATGTGTGCAAAGCTGCAGGGAGACTTATTGAGGCTACTTATAGGCATATTTGGTGGACCCCATGTTGTGTGCATGCCATGAACAATGCACTCAAGGACATGGGAAAGATTGAATGGATTAGAGCAGTGGTTCATGATGCGAGAGATGTGCAGATGTTTATCTGCAACCACCACACATCACATGCACTCTTCAGGACCTTCGCTAAGAAGGAGTTCCTGAAACCTACTGATACGAGATATGCTTCCTATTTCATTCTCTTAGACAGAATGATTGAGTTGCAAGAGGCACTGCAACTCATGGTCATGACAACAGATTGGAGTAGGTGGGCCGAGTCTAAGACAGAGCAAGGGAGGAGGGTGAAGGATACAGTGAAGAGTGATGTGTTCTGGGCTGATGCAAAATATATTGTCGCCATCATTAAACCAGTTTTCCAGGTTATCAGGTATGGGGATGCGGATGCACCTAGCCTTGGAGAGGTGTATGAGTGCATTGATTCTATGCTTGATCAGATGAGGGCTGTTGTGCGAGAGAGGGACCCTACATTAGCATTCTACCACGAGCACATTCAGCCAATCATTCACAGGAGATGGGAGAAGCTCAACACTCCCTTGCACATGGCAGCCTATGCACTTAATCCTAAGTGGTACTTGACTAGGCCTGGTAGAGTAACACCGATACAGGATGCAGAGGTGAAGGCAGGGTTCTTTAGGTGCATTGAGAGGATGTATGATGATGTAGATGCCAGTGTGATTCGCACTGAGTGGACCAAATTTGCCACTCTTAGAGGTTATTCAGATGCAGCCAAGATGGATATGCGAACTATGGCGCAGGAGGACCCAATTTTGTGGTGGACTTGCCATGGATTAGGATCTTTGACTCCCACTCTAGCCATCCGATTGTTATCCCAGGTTTCTAGTTCTTCAGCTGCTGAGAGGAACTGGTCTACATATAGCTTCATCCACTCTCTTAAGAGGAACAGACTTACCTCTAGGAGAGCAGAGAAGCTTGTGGCTGTACATAGTGCTTTGCGTCTCATTGACCGCAAATCACTTTTGTACAAAGAGAGTCCAGCAGCACGGTGGGATGTAGACCCAGAGGAGCCAGAACAGATTGATGAGGATGCTCCAGTTTCAGCTTCAGATGTAGGGTTGGTTGGTGTTAGTTTGACAGCGCTTGATCGCGAGGATTCCAGCAGTTCGAGTGATGAGGAGTTTGGGGATGATTAGAGGCCTCCCTTCACTACATTTTTGCATTTTGTACTTATTTTGATTATGATATTCATATCAATGTACTCATGCTACTCATTGTAATCAATTTTATCATTATGATTATGATATGATATTATGATGTGACATGTCATATTTTCGATATTCATATAATAGAAATCTCAAATTCGACAATTTCATTTGTCAAATTTTAATATTTTATTTGATTACTAATAGTATTCAAGTATTCCAAATGTTAGTATTTGCAATTTTACTAATTTGCCAAAGTTTAATTTGAAATGTTATTCTGAAACATCTTTTTATAACTAGTTATTCAAGTACCATATGTATATCAATGCCGCCCCCCGCCACCCCCAAACTTAGACCCCTTTGTCCCCCTGGCCCCTAGACGCCCCCAACAAGGGACGCTCCTTCTGTGAAACTCCGGGAACACCATTTTTACATAAACCCTCTGGGGGGTCAAGTACAATAGATTTTTTAAAAATCCCATGCAGTTTTTTATAAATAGCTTTTTAATAACGCACAAATCTATTTAAATCTTAACATAGTATATTTGACATGAAAAATCAAAATTAGTATTTTTCTTTATTTGTGCAAATTGTACATTATGTTCTAGTTCCCAAGTTTTTGCCAAGTTTTTCCCACATTAAACTGGGGTAATTGAATTCCATTCAACTTTAATGACACCATGTAAATGGAATGCTACTATGATTGACATTATGATCGAAATAATTCAAATGCCATTTCTCAATTTACTTATAATTGAGAAAATATTTTCCATTAGGAATAGGTTGTTAGAAGAAATGAATAATATCCCACATGTTAATAATTGAGAAGAGAGAATGAGGATATGAAGCAGGCCATCACACTCATGAGGGAAGGTCTGAACAGAAACAACATGCAAACATGTGCTTTTTCCATGAGCCATCTAGAAAATCTCTTCTCCTCAGCCCAGATTGAGAAGTTGCACGAGACCATTGAAGACATTCACATCATGATCTTCACCTTGGGCTGATGGGCTGAATATGTACTGTTTTATCTGAAATTTAATGAAAAGGGAGCTATCCCCACTGGTTGCACTTTGCTTAAAAATAAATAAAAAAATTGAGAAGAGAGTTTACACAGGCAAGAGTCAATTTTGAAAACCTTCCAAAGAGCTTAAAAAATATTCAAGTCATGGCATCTATATTTCAACAATGAATGGTATTTCTGACAAGAGATGTTCTCCTTTTGTAATGGTATTTGTTTTTGAAATTCATCTTCTTGAGTTTCTTGTTTTAAATTTTCCTGAGATATAGCTTGGATTTCATACTGCTAAATCCAGTTTCTCCCTACCATAGCTACTTTGAATTGTAGCTTAATATGGATTGTTCAATGGTGCCTATCCAGACTGTATCCAATGCAGATATGCATTTGATACAGATTAATACATATTTAGAAAGGAATGGAGGAGTATCTGGTGGTATATATTTTTATACCTGACTGAATAGTAACAACATTATGCCTAGTTTCCTCTTGGCAACACATTAGGCTCACCGAGTCTTCCATGAACAGTGAAAATTGAGATAAACCTTGTATGTGTATGGTGTAGATGGCAAGGCTATTCATTTGATAAAATAATCGGTGTTTAGTTTATAGGCTATTTTAGAAGAAAAATATATAAAATGAGGTTACATGGATTCACTCTGAGGTTTTCCTGCACATCTCTCTCCCCTATGCATTTTGGAGTACATGGGGACAGCTAGGAAACATGTCCTGTGATGTCCTGATTTTGGGAACATCCCTGAATTGGGACCATTGGAGGGGAAACATCCTGGGGATGTCTAGCAGTCTCTGAGATGGTTGGCGATATTGCTCTACCATTCCAGGGATGATTACATACACCACATGTCATTTAAAATAATAAAATTACAAATAAAAAGGAAATAAAACAGAAATATAGAAAAAAGTGTTGTGGGGGGTCCACAAGGTCCCCACATTTCTTTTAAAACCTTTACCTCCTTGCCTGTAAAACGTCATTTATTTTCATTTCCCATCCTTCATTTTCATTTATGAATTGCGGCAGTTGTGGAGGGAAAGAAGAGAAGAAAGGAGAGGAGCACTAACAATTGGATTTTTGGTAGTGAGGAATTCCAGTTGCTGGGTTTATTTTGCATCTCATAATTGCATATTTTGTAGCCTTTGGGCCTTTGCCATTATATATTTATATATATTTTGTTTAAAGTTTTGAACTCTAATGTTTGGTTTTTGTAAAATAGAATTTTCCTATTTATATTTTAATTTCTAATATTTTCCCCATTTCTATGCTGTCGTCCACTGCCATTGTTTTCTGCCATCCTTGACCCAGAAACACAATGGAACATAGCGTAGAAGTGATTACTAATTTATTTAAACATGGGAGAATATTGTCAGTTTAGGTGCATTCATACATAGTATTGGTGAATGGTTTGAACAAAAATATTAGCTGAAAATTTTAAATTTAGTAAAATATTGTAAAAATCTAACCAATTTGCAAAGAATAACACATTAAATTGTGTTTGCATGCTTGAATGTTCAATGAGAATGTTTTTTCTTGTTTTGTTTATATTTCTAGAAAAGAGGAAAATCAATTTCTACTGGCATTCACATGTTTTCTCTTGTTGCATTTATATTTATAGAAAAGACGAAAATCAATTTCTACTGGCATTCACATTTCTAGGGAATAGAAAATGTTTTTCCTTGTAATGTTCACATTTCGAGGCAATCAAGACACAAGTTGCTTTCACTTGGAATTTATATTAGACACAAAAGTTCATTGACCTGGCAAGAACAGTAGTACTGACACAAGAAATATTCAAATCAAAGTTTGTGCAGATTATTCTTGTGAATTGGATGTTTCTTACTTTATTATTACTCTTTCTCAGGGAAGTCGGGATGATCAGAAACTGGAACTTTCTGATTATGTATCAATGATGTCACTAGTTTATGGTATGCTGAGACAAGACTATGCAATGCAGGTAGTAATCTGATCTCAATATTTTAGGTTTTTTATAAGATTGTGCAGAGTAATTATTGTGTGTCTTCATTTTTCTAATTATTGAGTCCCATTATGACTTCAGTTCTACTTTGAATTGGCAGGAAAAGGTGGTTTCTGACTTACAACTTGATACATCTTCAGAGATACTTCAAACGTATTCTTTTATGTGGACATTGCGCCCATTTGTAGATGAAAGAATAATTACCGAGGCATTGGTTTGGATATAAGGAATGTCTTTTTGTTTATTGGTAATTTGTCCCTTTCTTGAATCGTGTCGTAGGTATGTCTTTGGGCTCAGGGGTATCTATTGTGTCAAAATAAATAAGAACATGCACCTGGCCTCATAGTTTGAGGGATACCACAAGCAGTTATAATTTCACACATCAATATCTTTCCAGGATTTGAACTTGAGGCTCTAATATAAAAACCCCACAGATATAGTACTCAAGCTTATCCCAATTGAGAATATAAGAAGTATTTTTACTGTGCATTTTTCATCTTGCATTTTTCCTCCCTTTATAGTCCATGTACTGTAAGACAATCTCCATTTGTTGTGCAACATGCTATTTAATGTCTTGTCAAGTAGTGTTTGTTAATTTGCAAGGGGTGCCTATTTCTGAACCTATATTCTATTCACAATTACCAAAAGATAATGCATTTGAATATTTAGTATTCAATGTTTTATAGTTTTTTTGGCTATTTTGAAAGAGTTGTTATTCTGGATTTGTAAGCATTAATACTTCCATTTTCCTTTTAGGACATCTTTCGTACAAAACTCTTACTTTAGACTAAAGAGGAAGCTGATTGTCCTTCTCAGTAAACTTACGCTTGTGGGTTTGAATCATTTCTTTGTTTACAAGTTACAAGCTTATTTTAATTGTAGATTGCAAGAGTTTTCTAATTGATTATAAATAATTGCTTTGTAAATGTCTTTAATGACCAAGATTTTGGAATGTTTCCTTTTTCAAAATATTATCATTGATATCGATTCTTAGGCAAAAGATACAATTATTCTACTATTTGGAACTGGATTTTGGCATGTTTCCTTTTTCAAAATATTATGATTGATATTGATTCTTAGGAAAAAGATACAATTATTCTACTATGTGGAACTGGATTTTGACTATAAATTTAATCTTTGTTAGCTTTAGTGTGATATCATCCACCAAAATGTCCCAGCTAACAACTAGTATCAATATGAAACTGACTTTTGATAGGAACATTTATTATCTCTGCCTTTCTAGGCAGGGATGTATTTACAATTGTTTTTCCTTGCTCGAGTTTTTAGGTATATTTAGAGGCATATAGCAGTTTATTAATCTTCTTCTTAAAATAGAATCTCTGCAATTCCATTGGATTTACCTCCACCTATCTCATCTCTTTTAAATTAACTAATGGTCATTTATTCAATGTTTTTGGGTACAAGGAATGTGCCGTGAGTACCACTTCGATCCAAACATGTCAATGTGATGCATAGTTTATCCTGTGCCGCAAGAATCCTACAAAAAATGTTGGTTTTTGTTTATCCTTTTCACATATTTTTTTTAGTTTCATATCCTTTGGCTTCCTAATTCATTGTAAATATTATAAATTGGGATTTTTTAATGATTTCATTTGCTAAATATTTGCTAGATCCATGTCCTCGTGTCATTTCTTCACGTAAAAATATTTTACTTATCTGTCCTTAGGGGCGTTGGTGTTGAGTGTTTGCCAGTATGCAACTGAAGTTCAAATTCTTAAGAGGCCATGGTCCTGTTGACATGGTAGGCATGGCTTGTCTGGTTGCTCAATTAACCAGCAGGTAGGGGGTTACAGAGCAGCTCGCCTAATTCTTCAAGACCAGTACTAGGCTTCCAATTCCATCATAT
>VDFB02372763.1:0-39115 GCA_007258455.2 Sequoia sempervirens | reverse complement strand
CTTATAATTCAAAACATGACACTCTAAACCATATTATGGGCTTAAGAATTATTTCAGTTGAAGTCACCATCCCTCATTATAGAAAATTCTAAGGTTAACCCAACACTTGATCACTAATTATTGATGACTATTAAATATCCAAAGTGTGATTTGGATTCTTGGAGAGCCTTGAAAATCTAGCACACATGATCTAGAAGATAATTCCTTCATTTTAGAGGCATCACCAACACATGGGAGAGCCATTACAAATCACAAATATTTTTTGATTTGACATCTTGCTTTAGGCAGAGTATGAAATCTATTGGGAGTATTTAACTATAGTGAAGTAGGATATAGTGGACTACAAGAACTAAATGCCCAGTAGGCTTACTATACCTTGTGTTATTTCCGATATCAACTCTTAATAATTTTTTCTCACTTCCGATTAGAAGAGGAGATTAATAAAAAATTTTGGTTTTTAAATATTTGACACTTGGTGACTAGCACTAACACATTAAATTAAGAACATTGAGTTGGAGTTGAGACCTAAGTCCTAAAACCCTATCTATCCCCATGGCGATATTAATTTTCTTTTATTTCATTGTTGACTTATTGTATCACATTGAAAACAACTTATGTGACTGTCTCAAACCTTTATGTTCATTCTTTTACCATCCTTGTTTCCTAGAAACTACTTATCTACATTTACCCCATCTACATTTTGAAATTCTTAATTTCCCCTTTGAGGTGCCCACTTAAGTGGCCCCCACCAATGGAATATATGTCATCTTCACATTGCATTATGCCGTCTTAGTGTATCACATTTTTATATCCTCCATCCTAAAAATAAGTTGCAACAACACTATATGGTGCCATCTATCAGCTTCTTATTCAGGCACATGTCTCCTTTGTAATGCATTTTCATGTCCATCATTCTCTTGTTAAAGTTTAATGGCTAAATAGCTTTTTGTTTGTCTTCATTTCATTTGTTTGCATATCCTCTCCACATTCACAAGTTATATTTCACCAAAGCTACCCAAAATTTCAATGTGTTCTTGCATAAAGAGTGTAAAAGCATTATAAATGTGGCTATTCATCATTTGGTCACAAGTTCTCAGCTCATCACAATTTTCATTTTCTCATAGCTACTAAAAAATGTGATGGCATTCTCTTCTTCCACATGTTCATGGGCCCACTCTAGTCTACAACTATTTCCTAGTGGATATTTGGTGACTCCTGATTGTGTTACAAAACTCTAATGCAACACAAATTCAACCAAAGACTTAAGAGGATGCAATAGCCATATTTTTTTGTGCACAATTTGATAGATGACTTTTATTCAAATTTGGCATATGGATGCCTATAGACATTCATTTCACTTAAGTCTACCTTAATTGTAGTGAATTATTGTTTCCTACCAACATTATATGAAGAATTGAATAAGGTTAAGCAATTCATTATTATTAAAAAAATTTAAGAATTCATGCAAAGGGATTTCAAGAATTGGTGCACAAATTTTTCCATCTTTCAATAGAAAAATTATGGTTTTAGAGTATACAAATAGGTAAGTAACATTCACTATTTTTTAAATTGTATTCTTTGGTTTTTTTCTAGAATCATATAAATTAGGTATTTTAGTATGTAGTGAATTTTGTAGTGTTATAAGGAAAGCCCTAGTTAGGTTAAAACTTAAAAACCCCTAGTACATTTGGAAACACTTGCAAAATGAGCCAGTCTTCTACCAAGTTTTGTGGATTAACAGGAATCTTGAGGAAGACTTGATGTCAAAGCATGCTAAAGGAATTGGGTTGGTAACAAACAGGTTTCTTGATAAAGTTGTTGTCATGGATGTTTCAATCCCTCAACAAGGATGAAATCTATACAAATATAGTTATAAGAGAAGCCTTACAAACATACCAATTTCAAACCTTTGGTGCATGGACTTGGAAAAACTATTTGTGCGAATTTTTTTTATTAATATAAACCTCATTAGATTCATTGCTCAAATGTCCAATGCAGGGAATAAAATTATAAGAAATAGGCATGGAGGTGTCCTCTTAAATTTTAACAAGAACTATATCATCAAGGTTTTTAACCTCAATGTAACTCCATGTATGCTAATAGATTTTGGTGCCCTGAATAAAGATTTGTTCCAAGAAAAATATAGTTATATGGTTATGTGGCTACCCCAACACAAAAGGGGAGATGTAGAAAGGAAAATTGTCAAGTTCTCCAAATATGAGGTTTAGCCATTCAACTATGACATATTTTAGGACTATTTTATGAATATATATTATGCTTTGTGTCAGGTCTTGGGTGAAAGAAAAAGGTACAAATGTTTGTCTATATGATGATGTTTTTTGTTGATGTGTAGCATAGGGTTTTAAATAGTGAGTTTTATTATGTATCATACATTGTAGAGGGGATTCATTCCAAATTAAAGGCTATCTCAGAAAAGGATTTTTCCATCCATTTCAGATGGTATTCGTTATTATGTCACTTAATTCTACATAGTGATTGGGAGACTTGGAGTGGCTCCACGAGGCTGAGAATGCTAAACAAGGATCGAGTCTAGATGTTTGTACAAACATGAACTCATATTTGGGTTATGTACTACAATGCTACTAGCTATGTGGCTTTTGAAGATTTATTTGTTCAAGTGGTCCTAAGTAATTTGAGGTTTTAATATACATAGATAATCTTGAACAAAATAATGAAATTCCCAAGGCCAAAGAAGTGAGATCCTATAAAGGGTATAATTCACAATTGGGGTGATCAATATCTACTGGAATAATTATGATAATCACTTGAAAATTAATGAATCATTAATTAATTATTAGGTCCCTTATTACTCTTATTACTTAAGCTAAACTTAGGATTTTTTTTATTATTATATTAGGTTATTTATAGGTTATGTTGTCTCATTGCATGAGATTAGGAAACTTGTCACAATATAATCAAATCCTCATCTCGGGTTTGCTTTTTCCTTTTATAAGGATTCTTGTTCATTGTAATAATTCATTCAAAACAATTTAGATTAATACAGTTTATTTTCTAGATTAATTCTCTTCCCAAAGTTGCATGAGCATAATCATTTCTTTTTCTCTTTAGATGTGATAGACATTTTGGTTGCAAGTGATTTTTGGGATTTTTTGGGTTCAATCATCAAGTCCAACATGGTATTAGAGCACTAGATATATGAATTTCTATCTATATTCTGAGAGATCTAGTCTTAAGGGAAAAATAAGATCATCTTGGAGTGAAATTTAGGTATCACCATTGGATCCAGAATAGCCAAAAACCTTAAGAATATCTATTGATTTGTAAAAATATAAGTAGTTGCAAAAAATTAAAAAAATTAGTAGCCAAATGTTCGTGCATAGGAATTTGTATGTGTGTATAGTTGTATTTCCCTACACACATCCCCAATCCATCATTACTACATAAGCATAAGGTACAAGTGAGAAAAAACTTTCTATTTTAAAAATACATATATCACAAAATAAAATAAAAAAGCAATTTTTATTTCCTACACAAGTGTACCTACCTAGACACAACACCCCATGGTGGGCCCCTTTCCTCTCAGTAGAAACTGGTAGTAGGTTTAAAACCTCCACTGATGGCTCCTTATAGTCGGTCAATGGCTCAACCACAAACTGCCAGTAGGTGGCATTTCATCATTGCTCCAACAGTTGTCCAACTCCCTAGTGGCTAGGCCACTCTAGTGACCAATAACACTTTTATGGAGGTGTCAAATGAAATCCAATGAATAGAATCTACACAGTATATTTTGACCATACATAGCATCAAAGGAGAATATTATGTTGATGGATTTTTCACAGGAGGCTAGATTTTTTCTAGAAATGGGAATATTTCATTGGTGGGAAGCATATTCTATTTGTTGTTTTCATGCTAGAATAAGTTGTACCCTAACCAAACCCCCCTCCTAGCCCCAATTTTCCCTAAAGGAGATATTTTTTTCTTTTTGGCATAACTTGGGCATATGGCATCGAAATCGAGCAAACAAGATATCATTGAAAAGATGGTTCTAAGTAATTTCTAGTGGTGTAGGTGTCATTATTAGATTTTTCTATTGGTATATTTTATTCTCAGTCAAAGTTATCTCATCATTTTTTCCTTTTGAACTCATCATTTTTTCTTGTATCTCCACTTTTCATGATTCTTGTGTGATTGGAAAGGTATTTCAGAGCTCTTCAAATCCATTCATGCATATTTTCCATAATCTATCCCAAGTACTTTTTATTTATTATTTTGTGATTTTACATTTCTATCATTTACTTAGACATCTTGACAAAGGATGTTTTTGTGTGAGATGACTTCATTTGATCTAATTTACATGCATTGATATTTTTTGCCTATGATTTTTTTATTTGAGGAAGTATCATGAGTTTTTTCTCGGCCTTATGTGGTCATCATAGAAAAGGATAACTATAATTCTTGGTGGCATGACATCATAACACATCTTAGGTGGCTTGATCATTTTCCTTATCTTTATGGACTCATAACTACACCAAACACACCAAGGAGCTATTCAACATGGGGTATTATCAGTAATCATGTTGTAGGAGTGATTTTTTTTAGTGTTCATCATGACACTATGTGTGTTGTATCAAACATTGATTGTCCCCACATTATTTGGACTCAAATTTGGTAGATTCATAGATACCTTCATATCTCTCCATTCTCATAGGATATTTTTGTAGATTGTCTCATTCCTCTTGTAGATCAAGACTGCATAGGTCCTTTGATGATGATACCTCATAGGAGCTTGAGTATATCACAATTCTTACATGTTTTGATGGTTCAAATATTTTTCTTCATTTTCCCACTTTTTAGATCAAGACGCAATCTTCATCTTTTGTTGTTCTTGATCAGCTTTGCGTCATCACATCCTTGGCCCCTATTGGTTTAATTCAGCAAGACATTCATCATCTTCTATACATAGCTACTTGGGATTCTTATCTTGCAAACATATCATCCTTGTTTATAGAGTCTCAAATTGCATATTTTGAGTATTACTTTGAGGAAATTCATCTCTTTTTTTATAGCCACATCATTGTTGTTGGCCCATCATCATCATTATTTTTAGATCTTGTTCTACATTAGTCTTCACAAGATCTTGGATTGACATCATCTCATTCCAACATGTGGACACTTGAGTAGTTTTTAGAGGCACACATCATTTGGATTTGGATTCCCAATTCTTCCATATTTTGGGAATGGCTTCTCCAATCACATGTGGATTTATTTATTTCTAAGGCGAGCAAATGTTTTTGCAGGCAGTGGATCATGTTGTGTCTTCAGGTGTCCATCATTGGCACAAGAGCTACTTCTTTATTGGGGGATTCATATCATCATTTTTTTATCTCTTATTGGGGTACATCTATTATACTTGTGTAATAGTAGTCCTTGGAGGATCACATTGAGTCATCCTTCTATCCTTCTTTCACTAGTGCAGTTATTTATTTTCCCTCTTTTGGAAAGGATTTTATCCCATGTGGTTTTCTCATTTTCTCTAATTTTAAGAGATTTCATTTGTTTGTACATGGGTACCTCATTAGGACTTGTAGTTAGGACCCATTTTACATCCATCATTGCATTCTTCATTAGGATTTTAGCTTCTCCCTAAGTTGATATTGAGTGAGGATGTTGGAGTAATTAGGATAATCACTTGATAATTAATTAATCATTAATTAATTATTAGATACATTGTTACATTAATTATTTAAGCTAAACTTAAGAGTGTTTTTATTCTTATATTTGTCTATTTATAGGTTAAGTTGTCTCATTGCATGAGATTATGAAATTTTGTCACAATCTAATAAAATCCTCACCTAGAGTTTGCTTTTTACTTTTATAAGGATTATCATTCATTGTAATCATTCATTTAGGAAAAATTCAAATTAATACAAATACTTTTTTGGATCAATTCTCTTCTCAAGGTTACATGAGCATAATCATTTTTTTTCTCTTTGGATGTCATAGGTATTTTGGTTGTAGGTGATTTGGTGAGTTTTTGGGTTAAATTATCAACTCTAGTAGTGTTTGCATGTAGATAACACTGTAATTAGAATATATGGTTCACCTATCAACCCCACATATTTTCAAAATATGTGTTAGATAGGATTTCTTTCCTAGAGATTACGTGAAAACTGAATGAAAGTGATAAGTTTCATCTCAAAATCAGTAAGAAAGACTCAATTGTGCCTTCTATAGCTAAGGAAGGATTGAATGTGTTTCTTTATTTATTACACACATATATAATGAAATTAGATATCCTCTAAAACTGTGACCCTGAGCACTACATTGACTAGGTTAGACTAGATGCTAAGAGGTCAAATTATTATTATAAGTTCAATATCATAGATGATGTGATTAGAAATAATAATTATGAGGATGAGGTCAAGATGATGAAAGAAAAGTGGGTCAAAATCCATAGGGTTGAGGAGAAGAGGAATAAAGAAAATCCTTCACACCATGGAGCATGTGCAAAGATCAAAGACCCATTTAGTAGGCCCCAAGCTATGTTAGAAAAGTATGAAGATATTGTTATAGTTGCACCTATCCTAGTGGTACCACCTATAGCTATGGAGGAAATGTCGAGAGAACAAGAACTTAAACAATATATTCAAAAGGATGCAGATCTTGCAAATTCAAGTGCACCTCTAAGGGAACCTTAAGATACACCAAGTGGGATATAGCCTTTGGTTGACTACTCCATTAGAGAAGGAGACATGGGAGAAAATATTATTGATGAAGAAGAGGTGAACCAAATCTTTCCCTCCCTTCCATGTTCTCCATTGGATTACCCATCCCAAAGTAGGATGATGATTGATTTGAGGGGTGGGAATGAAGTAATAAATGATGTTAGAGCCCTTGCTTACACACAATTTATGACTGATGACAACTTTTTCAAGTCTAAATAATTCAAGGACTTCTTAATCAATATTAAGTCTACATAGTTCCTAAATGAACTAAAAAAGGTAAAATGAGAAGCAAGGAAGGAAGCCACTAAGGAAGAAATGAAAAAATAACCAAAGAGGTTATGGAAAAGGTGATTTTAAGTTGAAAATATTTCTTTTGAGGAGGGAAGGAATATTTTCAAAGATAGTGGGTACCTCATATTACCAAACTGGGATAGATCCTTTGTTGTTGCATTGGATACAATAAGGAGTAAAGAGGTTGGAGTTAAGATACTTGATCAGTTGAACATACTGAGGACTTATATTTTGGATCTGGTTTCAATACCAAGAATGAAACCTTAGCAATTTGTTGCATAGCTCATGATCACAACAAGCCTCAAGTGGGTGTCGGTGAGTTGTCTGGGAATTTGATTGTTAAAAGATTAATTGACACTACTCCTACTCAAGCCAATCCATAGTAGTGAGCACATCACTATTTAGTGAAGAAACAACAAAGAATATGTAGGAAGACTATAATAAGCTAGATAGGTGGTGCATAATAAATTAGTTTCCATAATACAATAAAGTGTCATCTCAATTTCCACCTTCCCAAAACATGGATGCTCCCCCCTCCAATCCTCGATTAGGGTCTAGTGAATTTTCATCTCTAGATAGAGAAACCTTATCTTTGAGAATAAATAAATTAAAAGAAGAGTTAAAGCAAAGAAGATAATCTAAGAAAGTAGTCAAGGATGAGGTGTAAAAAAATGTAATAAATATTATAGACAACATCCTTAGCCATGGGTTATCAAATATTTTGTAAAAGTTGGAAGATGCCTAAAGAAGCTACAACAATTTGAACAATTCTTTCATTAAGCATAATCAATAGGTGGTGTCTCTATAGGAAATTAAGAGTACCTACATTCCCAAAACAACTTCCTTAGTAGAAATTACCAATTGTAAAATTTGACAACAATATCTCTGATATAATAAAAAAGACCAATAAATCCATTAGGCTATTAGGGGAGATATCAACATTCCAATCCAAATTGGATCTCCAATTAAAGAATAAATTGAAATCATTTGAAACATTGGAATTGGGGGCAATGACTAAAATCTTGGATAATTGTAGAATAATTAAGCCTTTGTAGGCTTCGAAGGGGGAGTTTGGTACTGTCTTTCCAACTATGTGCTCATTTATTTTCCCAAATGGTAAGCCTAAATTAGCTATATTGAATAATTCAATTGTTGAGTTAATAAAATTGGAATCCAGATTGGATATTTGTATTAAGGAAACCAAGGTAGTTATGGATGCCAAGTATAATGTCCATAATAATAAAGTCCAGAGAATTTTGGATTTCACGTGGTCAATAGAGGATGATTAGAACTCATGGCTTGAGAAATAAAATGAATAGGTGGAGTGACATGTTCAACATTAGTTGTAGCTTCTACAATAACCTCATCATCATTTTTTCTTTGCTCAAGGTATATTTTTTTCTTATCTAAAGTAGTTGTAAAATTTTTTGTCTTGTCATGTGAGCAAGTTGTCAAATGAAAATGTGACATATGTTCAAGGCTCTTAGCTTATTCTCCCTTGTTTCTATAAAAGTGAATTTTGAGCCTCATTTTGGGGATTTTGGGAAACGTATTTTGAGACAAGCTAGAAATTTTTTAGCAAGTCTTAGCTTCTAGAGAAAATAATTGTAAAGTTTTTTTCTCATAGTATCAATATACAACCTAAATTGAGGCATATTTGAGTGATATTCATCAGTACTCTCATCTAATTTTGTACACAATATCTTTTGAATCAATACAATCAAGGATTTTGAGATTTTGTGTTACACATTTCATTATGTAGAATTATTATTTTATTAATGTCAATATTAATATAATATTAGTATTATACTATTATAATTACTAAAATATAATTATTCTTTAATTTATATTTTTTTAAAGGGGTAAATTCTTTTCATCCAAAGCTATGAATCAATGAGGTCACAAATGGGGGACCTCATCCCCAATATAACCACTCAACAATACCACCCCAATGCCCGGTTTGAAACTTGGTGTCAAGAACAACACAACCTCAAAACTGTCACACCATGCCAATATCAGCCTTCAATTTATTTATTTTTAATTTTTTTTTAAAGACTACAGGAATCAAGTAGCCCCTTATAAACTAGGGTGCGCTTGGTAAAAAATTTTCATGTGACTATTGACACTAGTGCAACACACCCTCTAATACCACAGGTTTGGGGGGAGACTAGACCTCGTGACCTAGGATGATTTTTCCAATGGAGCAAGGCCCCTTGCCCCCAAGCCTTTAATTTATATTATTGTTAATATTAGTATTATATTATTATTATTTTATTATTATTATTATTATTATTATTATTATTATTATTATTATTATTATATTTGTGATTGTAATCATAGTATAGGTTAAATAAACCAGATCCTATTGAATTTAAGCATTATTTAACCATTGAAGCTACAATCCCAATGATATATTCATAAGCTTCAAAAACTAAGAAAGGATTAAACTAATCATAAAATAAACATGAAATTTTAAAAGAAACCTAATCTAGAACTCCAAACCTTATCCCATTAGGGGAGTGGTGTCATATTGATGTGGAATAATGGCCATTTCCCAATCCCTTGGATAAAATGAGCAATTAACATAACTCCATTGTTGAAAAACTAAGCTAAAATTCATAAAAAAATGCTATGGGTGGATGAAAAGGATAAAAAATCCTAATAATGGTGCAAGTATGGATAGAGATAGTATTCATCTGGGAAGCATAACTTTTCTTTGATGGAAGTGGATCCATTTATCTCTAAATGGGAAGTATTTATAGGAGAGAAAATGAAGAATCAAGGGTTGAGATCGATTTGATCGATCAATTGTCAACATGGAATCAAGGGTGAAGGCATGGATCAAGGATTCTCATCAATGGATGAGAATCAAATATCACATTGATCAAATGAAGCATCAAGGGCTCACAATGATTCAAACAAACACACTTTCTAACAACTTTGAAAGTTTGTTACAAAGTTTTTTAGGAAAGAATATTCCATTTTTGGAGCCAAATAGAAGAATATTCCTTTGGAATATTCCCTATGCAAGTGGATGGGTGAGGAAAATTAGTAATTAGTAATTAAAACTAAGGTTTAAATGTGCAAGTTGAGGAGAAAAGACTTCTCATTAAATAATTAGTTTATTTAATGAAAAGAGGATGCAAATGACATTTAATTAAATAATTTAGGATTATTGATTTAAATGAGAGGACTTAGGGGGTTTTAATTAAATAATTTAGTTTATTTAATCAAATAGGATGAGAGGTGAAGGTGAAAGCGGGTGGATTAACCTAATTAAATCAATTAGAATAATAGATAAAATGGAGCATTTAATTAAAAATTAGGCTTATTTAATTAAATAGACAAAAAGAGGATGAATTTTAGGATGAAATGATGTTAATGATAAAATTCAAGTGTGTAATACCATTCAAGAAAATTTTAAGTGTTTACATTTTCCCCCTCTTTGATTCAAGGTACCTATTACGTTGGTTCAAACACTGATGCTTTTCGAATTAAAACTACTGCTTAGATCAAAATTTTAATTTTTTTTGTTTTTTTTTATGCCCCACTATTGCCCCAATGGAAGGAATTAAGTTGGTACTTTTCACCCTCGAGAGATCGGGCAAAAATCTGAAATTTCGGGTCAAGATCGCAACAAAGTTTAAAGATCAATTCAACTCAAAGAATACTAGAAAGCTTAGATGTCTGATGTAGACAGATTTGATAATGTATAGAAATTCATTGGCCACGGGTAGCCTCATGTATATTTTGATATATTGTAACACATATTTGACACTTGGATAGAATTGTTAGCAAATATAGAAGAATAAAAAGAATAAGATGGATGGATTAACCATTGATTTCGATATTGATTTAGAAGTACAACAAGCCTATGATCATTCAATACTTTATTAGATATGGTGATGATATTGATGATACACTCATTTTTGGGATTCAGACTCTCTATCATTCCTTATTTTTGCTATAACACATAGACACGATGCATCATGGTATTGATAACCAAGATGGCATTGTATCTAGTGCAATGGACTTTGACTCTACAAATAGATAGGATAATCCTTGTTCACACCATGAAATACAAAAACCTTGTTGGAATGTAGTTTAGAAGTTTAGAATATTTTGGACCAAAGCATACACAATGGTGAACAATCTATTCAAAATGACCTCCCTACGCACAACTAAGCAAGTATGCGCCAAGATTATTTTACAAGAATATCCCACAAGCACAACAAATGAAAGATAATGATCGATGCCCCATTACTTTCCCTCTAAATCATTTACACATCATTGAGAGGTCCTTGGAATGGGTCAATAAGATAAATCATAAGGAAAGATCAAAACAAATAGTCAACGTTATATATATCTCTTGCCAAAAGGTATAATGTGTTAGGATAAATATCCAAAGTGATTGCCAATAATAATGCCCATTGTAGGAAGGATGCATCCTAGGACATGTTAGTGGATGGTGGTAGGTTGATAGGTTGTTTTAAAGGCTGTTGATATAAGGTTTGATTGACATGTTTGATAATGATCAAGATTTTGATTTGTTGCATTTAAAGGTTCTATTTTTGTTGATTGTTGTACTTGTTTTTTGTTTGTGTTACCAAAGGTTGAGTGTGACGATTGATTTATTATGGATGGAGGTTTATTTCTAGTGCAAGTGAAATGAGATGGGTGTTTTGGATTTTTTGGAATATTTCAATGTTTTTGGTGTTTTGAAATGTTTTAAGGATTTTTTTGGTCTTTTTTGAATGTTTATATGATTTTTTTTGTTTTCAATTATTTGAGGCTATTTAGGGATTTTTCAAGTTTTCCAATGTTTTGGGTTTTCAAAATTTTAAATGTTTTTTTATGTTTTTTTACCTAAAAGGGACTGACCTAGGGCCTTGGGGACTTATCAAAGATTAGCCTTGCCTATGTTATAGATGTAGAGACCACATAGTTCAACTGACTTTGACCAATTTATTGATGAGACATGAACACTTGATGGATTGTTAGTTTATTATGACAGACTCCTAAAGGACTAACCTAGGGTGTCTCAGGGGTGCATCAATGATGGACTTGCCTATGTTCAAGCTTAGAGACTTGTAGTTTGACAAGGTTTCATTTTTGGTTTTTGGATGGGAAAGGTACCATCACGATGTTCCTATCGAAAGGGTTTGGACACAAGTTTTGTTGCATATGTGGTTTCTTGGTTTTCCCCATTTGAATGTCCTAGATTTGTTGCGTCAACACCTTGAGTTATGATGACACACCGTCTTGTGGATTTGGAGGAGAATATGTTGTGTACTGTGGGATGGCGGATGAGTCATGGGTAGGATTTTGATATAGAGGGGTGTTATATGGTGTGTAGGGTGGATTTTAATATTGCATGTATGGTGGTGATAAAGGTGGGGGTGTATAGGCTCCTTGTGTAGTTGGATTTACAACATGTTTTTGCATGTTGGCATATTATTGGGGATTGTAATACAAGCCCTATTGTTGTTGCTATTATTGTTGTGCAATTATTTTTTTTTGTTGGGAATATTGTTGTGGTAAAAATGCTTGTTGTTGGGCTTGTTGTTGAGCTTGTTGCTAGTGTACATCTTGAGCTTGAGCTTGTTGTACTAGCAACACTTGTTGATAGGATTTATTTTGTTGCAAAGCTTGTTGTTGGGCTTTCTATTGTTGCAATGCTTGTTGATAATCCTATTGAGCTTGCTAAAAAGATAGAGCATGAGCTTGTTGTTTTTGCAATGCTTGTTGATAATCCTATTGTTGTTGCAATGTGGAAGTGTTTTGATTTTGGGGTATATGAAATGGATTTTGATTGCCCATGGTGAGAGTGATGTGTGGGTTGATATGATTTTGGGTTATATTTTGTGTGCTTTTATTTTTTACATTGTTTTGTGCTATCATTCCTAGTAAAATGGTCGAGTGGCATGGAGGAAAGTAGTTTTGGTGCCCTGTTTAATTTTACATGATTTGGGAGACCAATGGTAAAGATGATGGTGGCACCATTTGGTATTGCAATGTCAATGGCACATTAGGACCTTGACTCAATTAATTGGAAGGGTTCCCTTGACCAATGTGTTGAGGGTTCCCTTGTTGTGTTTGATGTGGGGCCAAGGTATTACCTTGGTTGATGGGATTTGTGATCAATGTGTTGCTTTGATTTGGATTGATGATGGATGGGATAGATGTGTTTTATGAAACCAATGGGTTTGATGAGCCAACTGGGTGATTGGATAAAGATGTCCCTTGTTGTGTTAAGGGTTGTTTTTGTGGAAGGGTGTTAACTTTCCCTTGTTTGTCTATTTGAGACACTTGGTTCATATTACCTTGTGTAATGTTAGGCACACTTATGGTAATCTTGGTGATGGATGAAGATGGTTACACTCAAAATGTTGAGGTCATCATGGTGTTATGGAATGTAAGTGGTTTGTGTGTTTGTAAAGGATGCTCATGAATGGTAGTAGTAGAATGGGATGTGGCACCAAATTTTGGTGTCCAACTCATGTTTTGGGGAAGATTGGTATTTTGAGTACCCACAAATGTGTTTATTTCTAAAGAAAGAGGGTGACCAAAGTCTGTGGCAATCCTAGTTACAAGACTAGGGGTTAATGTTTGACTTGGTACAAGGGATGGACTTAGTTGATTTGTAGATTGGTTCAATCCTTGTGTTAAGGTTTGTGTGATGAAATTTTGGGGAATTGAAGCCACATTCTCTACGGTTTAATGATCTTGTTTATACTTAAGGAGTTCTTCATTAGTCATCTCAAGGGGTGACATATTCTACCTCATACACTTTATTTGGTGGTTTTTGTGAAGGGGTAGAATGGCTCCTTGGATCAAATTCTTGTGGGTTTGGATCACTTGTGGTAGATGTGTTTTTTTTTTTTACATGATTCTCTTGTGTTGTGATCTTGTTGTAACCATAAATTATGGGTCACCTATGGGAGAGGTATGTTGAGATTTATAGTGTTGACACTCTCTTGTTGACTCAAATTTTGGTAAAAGGGACCCTACGTTGTTTTGGACCAATGATGTGAATAGAAGATGAAAAAGGTTGAATAATATGGGGGACAAACTTTCCAAACTTTTGGACAACACTTTTGAATATAGGGTTGATTGTTTTGATGTCATGGATAAAGGTGTCAATGAACTTGTAAATCTTTAATGTAGACTTGTGACCTTTAAGATAAACTAGTCCACAAATGTGATAACTAACTCAACTAAGTGCATGGAAATGGATCAATTTTACAAAAAAAGTAGCTAAGTTAGGGGGATTGGTTTGATAGATGCCTAAGTCCAAAGTGTTGATATGTCCAAAATTTTCTAAAGTTGGTGAAGTGGAATGTCAAATATGATGAAGGTGGATGAAATGTTTTGACCCAAAGTATGTCTAACCTAAAAGGGACCCTTTTTTTGCAAAACCAAGATGGTGAGAAACATGCTATACCTCTAAAGTGATAAAACCTCAAGAACTCGATGATTTGGTAAAATAGAACTTGTACTCAATATTTTGCAATACTTTCCCTATCTCAAATTTTCTCAACTATAAGACCAATGTGTGGGGTGTTCATTTGTTTTTAATCTTCGATTAAGTGAGATTGTTTAATCACCACATCAAGAAAATCTTAATTAATTTCAAACTAAAAATTTCTATGTCTAAGTGCCCTTCATTCCACAAAGTCCATTATGTGAAAATCAAGAAGCTAAGGCCATATTTCCCTATGCTAACTTTAGAAAGTGTGGATTTAGATATAAGTCCAAATATTTAGAATCCTCTAAGGATAAAATCCTTAGGGACAAGAAACAATATTAGAAATTTTCAAAAGGTAACCATAATTAATCCAAAGGGTTTGAAATTTGATAAATCATGTTGATGTGTGTTTCAAATGTTTTGGAACCAAGCAATGTGTCAAATTGACTCAAAAGCAATATAACATTCCTAGCTCAAGGGGGTGTTGCAAGAATGAAGGTGTTGTCATTGATTTCAACTAGTCAATTGGTTATCAATTGGTTTCTATTGTCATTGATGTCATGGATGTAGATTATTGGCTATATATGTCGAGGATAAGGAGAAAATTGTAATCAAGAAAGATTGCAGGTGTTTAGTGGTTGCTCCTAGTTTTTCTCTAGGATTTGCTCCTATGTTTGTGTGGTTCAGATAGATTGATCATGTGTTCAGTGGTTGCTCCTAGTTTTTCTCTAGGATTTTCTCCTATGTTTGTGTGGTTCAAATAGATTGATCATGGTTGTTGGAAGCTGCTATATCTAGATTTTTGGCTTCTGATTCATTATATAGTGTGAACTATGTTCAACAATTGTGAACTATGGTTTTCTATATATCTAGCTAAGGTCTAGGAGAAATGTTGTTGGTTTGTATTTCTTTTTAGTTGTCTTATGACTTGCAATTCTTGAGTTAAGTTGTTATGTTTGTGTTGAAGATAATTTCAGTGACTGGAAGGATTTGATTGTGCTAAGAGTTGTGTGTGCTTAATTGTTCTATGTGTTTTCCACTGGTTTGGCTGACCTTGTGTTGAACACTAACTTCAAAGTTAATGAAGTGTGTTGGGATCTACTTGGGTCCTCACCAAGTGTGTGTTTGGGTTTCCCTCATTCTAATTCCACCCTAGAATGTTTTGGTGCTGACCTAATTTGAATTTAATCATGGATGGATGACTTTGGACATGTTTCAAAGTTGAATATGGTATAAATACAGGATGAGCAAGTGGTGAAATATGTACAAGAGATAAGTACAAAGAAACAGAGTAGATATATGCAAAGTAGATGTGAATCAATGTGTGTGTATGATTTGAGTGTGGAAAATAAGTGAATTCTGAATGTAGTGATCTGAAGGTGTACTCTACCTTTCATGCATGTTTGCAAGTGGTTGAGCAAATTGTGGTGGAAATCTTTGTAACATACATCTTCTATATTCTTTATATCTCTGTGGCAATGAGGCCTCCAGGTGGTTAACATTGTTGAACAATGATTTTTGATTCAGATAGTGAGTCCTTGTTTTGTTAGTGAGCCTTTATAATCAGTTTTTGATATTCTCTATAGTGTGAGTTAATCCTCACTGTGTTTTTTCCCCCATTGGGGTTTCCATGTAAATTGGGTGTTACTGTGTTTGTGTGATGGTTTTTAGTTTCTACACTTGCACTTAATGTTTAATAATTTTAGCAATGTTAAGGATTTGTGATTGATCTAAGTTCTAGTGAATGATTTAAAATTTAAAATTTTCTATAACTAATTCACCCCCCTCTCAATTGTCTTGTTCAACAATTGGTATCAAAGCTTGGTTCCTTGGAAAAGAACTTAACTGCTTAAGGAAGGTCTAGGATGGTTGGAAAATTTAATCATGATTATCAGAGGTTTGATGGAACTAATTATGATATCTAGAAAATGCTTATGGAAGAATATTTGGAGTATTGTGGATATGATGTGGAGAAATCTTACAAGAATACTTAGACTCCTCCTACAAATGGTTTGAGTAGAGCTGATCAGATCAAGGCACATGAAGCTAACAATAAGGTTAAGTACAATTTGAATAATAGTCTTGTACATTCCAAGTTGATTAAAGTTCAAAATCTGAAGACTGCTAAGGAAATTTGGGATGCTTTGGAAAAGTCGCATGAAGGAGATGAAAGGGTCAAAGAGGAAAATTTGTAGAATTTGGAGAAAAATTTTGAGCTCCTGCATATGTCTGAAGATGAGAATGTTAAAGCTTATGTACAAAGATTGGATGAGGTAGTAGTTGGAATGTGAGGACTTGGTGCTACAATAGATGAATCTAGGATTGTAAAGAAGATTCTTAGAACTCTTCCTAATGCTTACAATAAAAATTAATGTGCTATTGAAGAGCATATAGATTACAAGACTTACACCAAAGATAAGTTGTTGGGAACATTGACACCATGAGAAAGCTAAATTTGAGAAATGGATCCAAATCATAGATTGCTTTTAATGCTACAAAGGCTAACGATCTAGATGAAGAAAATCTTGATGAAGTGGAAGCTAACTTTGTGAGAAGGATGAAGAAAGGCTCTAACAATTATGAAGGTAAGTTACCCTTTAAATTCTTTAGTTGTAGAGGAATAGGACATTATGCTGTCTAGACAGAGCTAAGAGGAATAAATAAATGTATGAGAAAGAAAATAAAGGTAAGAAGATCAACAAAGCATATTATGTGAATGAGGATGCTAGTATATTTGATGAGGAATATGATTATGGAGATCTTGATGACAATGAATGCTTGTTCTTGGCTATAAAAGGTGAACCTACTTTTGCTAATTCTGAAAAATAGTTGAAGGAATGCACTCTGGAGAATGAGAGAAATGAAGGTACTATAATCTCTACCCTGCATGATAAATAGGAAAAGAACTATTGGGTAGTTGATAGTGGTTGTTCACATCACATGATTGGGGATAAGAGTAAGTTTGTTAAACTTGAAAAGTATGATGGAGGCTTAATTATGTTTGGAGATGATACTGGTGCTAATATATGTGGGATAGGTTCATTAAGTTTTGATGGCAAGCATAATACTGATGATGTCTATTATGTTAAGGGTTTAAGGCATAATATTTTGAGTGTTGGAAAAATGTGCAATAAAGGATATAATCTTGTATTTAAGTATGAAAGATGCGAGATGAAGAAAGATTTTGGAACAGTGATTGCTATAGGAAAGAAATCTAAAGGAAATATCTATCAACTTAAGGGTGATGATGGATGATGTTTTATGACTCAAGTCAATGATAGTTGGTTGTGACATTGGAGAATGTGTCATATGAATTTTGATAACTTGGCAAGGATTAGTGTAGTTCAGGCCGTGAGAGATTTACCAAGGATTACAAAGCCTATTAATGCTATTTGCAAGAATTATCAATTTGGAAAGCAAGCAAGAAGCCATTACAGATCAAAGGAACAATCTACTACCAGACTATTGGATTTCATCCATACAAATATTTGTGGTCCTACAAGAGTGAGAAGTCTACAAGGTGAAAGGTACTTTATGTTTTTGATTAATGATTATTCTAGATATACATGGATTACATTTATTAGAGAGAAGTATGATGCATTAGATAGATTCAAGACATTCAAAGCTATGGTTAAGAATGGAGTAAATTTGAGGATAAAATGCTTAAGGTCTGAAAGAGGTGGTGAATTCACCTCCCATGAGTTTAATATGTTTTGTGAAGTGCATGAAATAAAAAGACAACTATTTGATCCAAGAACTCCTTAGCATAATAGAGTTGTTGAAAGAAAGAACAAAAAAATTCAAGAGGCCGCTAGATCAATGATTACTGAGGCTGGTCTACCAGAAGTTTAGTAGAGAGAAGTTATTCATATTGTTGTTTATCTATTCAATCAAGTTTAAGCAAGAGAAAATAGTACAGGGTGCTGTCATAATAGTGGTTTACAATTCCTGAGAGGAACGAATTTTAGCTGAAATCACATATTTTTAGAAAATATAATGGTTTAAGCCTTAAAAAGTTCCATTTTAAGGATTCCAATTGAAGAGGGTTTGATCAAATCACCTTAGATCAAAACCCCTTGGATAGAACTTCGCTAGTTTTAAAACATACCTATAAATGCGTCTCCTTTACACCTATCAAAATACTGATAAAAAATCACTTTTGATTTAGCTTTTGGGGGATCAAATGAATTCATTTAAAATTTATTTCAAATGATTATGGTATTCCTCAGAACAAGCTATCCAATTAATATAATTTTAATATGTTTTGGTTTTGTTATGTAGTTGTTTTTTAAGTTTTATTAAACATAAGTTTTTCATCGAAAATAAATTTCTTTGTTCTTCACATGTGGAAAAATAGAAGATTATCAAAAAAAAACGAAAAAATATGAGTGCACCATATATTGAAGTCCTTGATCCAACAAAAAAATTAAATTAAATTTTGACATATACAAAAAAAGTTACGCGTTATACGGTGCATTGTGTCGAATTGTAATTTGTTTTACTTTGATACTTGATTAAGGAAAATACATTCAATAAAAACTATCTAACCAAGTGGAAGCACTAGATATCAAAGTTACAAATCTAAATTTGAAAGAATTAGAATTTTATCCTTCATGGAAAAAAAGTTATGCGTTATACGGTGTGTGTCACTTTTTAAAAATGTTGTTTTCTAAAAAAAATCAATTTTCGTGGGAGATGGAAAAAGAAGTGAAATTTGATTCCAAAAATTTTGAAAAAAATATTTTTAGAATCTAGAGACAAAATTTGATGAGACTCTAGTTTGCATCATCTTCAATTTCCTCACAGTTTAGCCGCTATAGGTGCCCGAATGTGAAGCTTTAGTTAAAAATAATAATTTCAGTGTCCAGTTTGGCCAAAATTTGTAAACCACTATTATGGGATCACCTTACAAAGACCCCATATGAGCTATGGTGTGGAAGAATTCCTACTATTAAGTATTTCAAGGTATTTGGAAGAAAATGTTACATCAAATGGGATGAAGAAACTTTAGGAAAGTTTGATGCAAGAAGTGATGAAGGTATTTTTCTTGGATACTCTACTAAAATCAAAGCTTACAAATGTTTCAATAAAATACTGAGGAAGATTGTAAAAAGTACAAATGTAAAGGTTGATGAAGCAATGAAGAATTCAATTGATGTTGATGGTTATGTAACTAATGAACCTGATTACGTAAGGATTGAAGAAATTATGGAAGAAAAAGAAAAGGGTGAGAAAGTGAAGCAAAATGAAGAAAAAGAAGAAGAAGCTTTGACGGTGTCCCTTAAGACACCTAGATATGTGTAGAAGAATCATTCAGAAAGTTAGATTATTGGAGACAAAAAAAGGAGTATTGACAAGAAGCAGAGCTACTGCTAGTGAGGTAAATCTGTGTTTACTTTTTGAGATTGAACCAAAGATTGTAAGTGAAGCATGTAAAGGTGAACATTCAATGGAAGCTATGAAAGAATAACTTATGCAAATTGAGAAGAATCAAACTTGGGAATTGGTCCCAAGATTGGCAGATAAAAACATTATTGGATCAAAGTGGATATGCAAAAATAAGTTGAATGAGAATGAAGAAGTGGTCAAAAACAAAGCAAGGCTTGTGTGTAAGGGTTACTCACAAGTAGAAGGCATAGATTTTTAGGAGACTCTTTTTCCAGTGGCAAGAATGGAAGCTATCAAGATGTTTTTAGTATTTTTTTCTCATAAATATTTCAAGTTCTATCAGATGGATGTCAAGTCTACATTTTCGAATGGAGATCTAGAAGAAGAGGTCTACATGGAACAACTAGAATGATTTCAATTTTCAGATCAACCAAATATGGTTTATAGATTGAAGAAAGCTTTATATGGACTAAAGAAGGTATGCAAGGCTAGATAGGTACTTGATTCAACAAGGTTTCCAAAAAGGTATGATAGATAGTAATCTGTACTTTAAAATTGAAAATGACAAAATCTTGATTGTGGTTGTGTATGTTGATGACATTATTTTTGGAGGAAATGAAACTATGTGCAAGATGTTTGTAGAAGAAATGCAAAAAGAATTTGAGATGTCTATATTTAGAGAGATGAATTTCTTTCTTGGGCTACAAATTAATCAAACAAAGAAAGGAAATTTTATTTCACAATCTAAGTATGTGAAAGAGATGTTGAAGAAGTTTGGGATGGATTGTTCCAAATTGGTATGCACTCCTATGGTGACTGGTTGCAAATTAGGTAAATATGATGATTCACCTAAGGCTGATCAGAGCAAATATAGATCTATGATTGGTGGATTTTCGTATTTGAATGCTCCTAGACCATATGTTATGCATGTTGTCTATCATGTGGCTAGATTTTAGGAAGATTCTAAAGAAACACATGGTGTTGTTGTTAAAAGAATATTTAGATATTTGAATGGAACTCCAGATTATGGCCTATGGTATCCCAAGGATACTGACTTTACACTAATAGCTTATACAGATGTGATTGGGTTGGATGTGTAGATGACATAAAAAGTACAGTTAGTGGTGCATTCTTTCTTGGTTGCATATTGGTGGCATGGTTGAGTAAAAATCAAGATTCAATTTCCTTATCTACTGCTAAAGCTGAGTATATTTCTACTGCATCCTATTGTACACAAGTTCTATGAATGAAATAGACATTGAAGGATATCACAGTTGTGTATGATGATCCTATTTCTATCTTCTGTGATAACATAAGTACAATTAACATTTCAAATAATTTAGTGTAGCACTCAAAGACAAAGCATATATCTATTAGGTATCATTTCTTGAGAGAGAAGGTTGTGGAGAATGAAGTAAAGCTTGAGTATGTTCCTATGAAGGATCAAATTGCTGATATATTTGTGAAGGCTCTTCTTAAAGATACTTTTGAGTATCTTTGGGAGAATTTAGGGGTTATTTCCCCTCCTTTCTTGAACTAGATACATATGAAGATACATCAATCTAGTGGGTCTATGGATATATCTTTCTTTTGGACTGATGTTTTGGTGGCTACATCTCAGGGGGAGGAGGTAATGTCATGTGGTCATTGTATGAGTATTTTTTTTAATGTCAAATGGAAAATCAATGTAAAATATCCTTTTCCTTTTCTATTGATGTCAAAGGGGGAGAGGAAGAATGTGAAAAAGAGAAGAGTTTAATGTGAAAAAGATTATTTACTAAGGGGGAGAAATAGAAAGAAAAATCATGTGAAGTGTGTTCAAAGCTAGTATGTTATCTTTGATGGTTTTTCACATCATGCGTTGCCATCAATGACAAAGGGGGATATTTTTGCAAGAAAGATGGTGTTGTCATTGATGTCAACTAGTTGTTGTTGTCATTGATTTCATGGATGCAAGTTATTGGTTGTATATGTCAAGGATATTGAGAAAATTGTAATGAAGAGAGATTGTAGGTGTTCAGTGGTTGCTATGGGTTTTACTCTAGGATTTTCTCTTATGTTTGTGTGGTTCAGATATGTTGATCATGGTTGTTGGAAGCTGCTATATATAGATTTTTGGCTTTTGATTCATTGTACAACGTGAGCTATGTTCACTAGTTGTGAGCTATGTATCTGGCTAAGGTCTGGGAGAAATGTTGTTAGTCTGAATTTATTTTTGGTTTAGTCTTATGACTTGCTATTCTAAAGTTAAGTTGTTATGATCAAACTGAAGATAATTTTTGTGTCTAGAAGGATTTTATCGTGCTAAGAGTTGTTTGTGCTTAGTTGTTCTATGTATTTTACACTAGTTTGGCTAACCTTGTGTTGAAAACTACCTTCAAAGTTAATGAAGTGCATTGGGACCTACTTGTCCAGTCCTCATCAAGCGTGTGTTTGGGTCACCTTCATTCTAATTCCACCCTAGGATGTTTTGGTGTTGATCTAATTTGAATTTAATGATGGATGGTTGACTTTGGATATGTTTCAAAGTTGAAGATGGTATAAATATAGGATGAGCAAGTGGTGAAATATGTACAAGAGATAAGTGCAAAGAAATAGAGCAGATAGATGTGAAATAGTGTGTATGTATGATGTGAATGTGGTATATCAGTGCAAAGTCTAAATGCTAAGTTTTCAGATGCATTGAGATGAAGGTGTACTCTATCTTTTATTCATGTTTGCAAGTGGTTGAGTAAATTATGGTGGAAATTTCTTTTGCATTGATATTTTCTTCTCTGTAGTAGTGAGCCCTCTGGGTGGTTAACCCTATTGGATAGTGAGTCTTGATTCAGATAGTGAGTCCTTGTTTTGGAAATAAGCCTTTTTCTCAGGCAATGAGCCTTTGTAATCAGTTCTTGATATTCTTTATAGTGTGAGTTAATCCTCACTATGATTTTTCCCTCATTGGGTTTTCTACGTAAATCTAGTGTTATTGTGTTTGTGTGATGGTTTTCAATTTCTACACTTGCACTTAATGTTTAATCATTTTTGAAGTGTTAAGGATTTGTGATTGATCTAAGTTCTAGTGAATGGTTTAAAAGTTTAAATTTTCTACAATTGATTCACCCCCCCTCAGTTGTCTTGTTCAATAGTGGGTACTTTTTTTCTTGGTGGGTTTACCTCATGCCCCAAAGGGATGATTTTACATGCAACTTGTGGAGGATTCAAAATCCACAGAGTCCATTCTCTTTAATCCTTTTATGCATTAACCTACAAATCGGACTTGGTTGGCTACTACACAAAGGTTTTTAGTGACAACAACTTGTAAACACCAAAACATATATTGTTTCATCTGGCTCAGTCACTTAAGGCTCTTTAACTATCCCCTTCCACTTAAGGTGTAGGATGAGGTGCAATATGTTATACGTCACAGATTGATGCTACTTAATTTTCATGTTCGCAATAATTTATATAGTGGATCGATAAACACACTTATTCTACGAGTCATTCATGAGTTCTCCATTGCAGGATATATCTCATAACAAGCCCTTTTCTAACAATAAAAAATGTTATTTCTTGTCACCCAAGATTGCACAAATTATAAGGGGAGAGGATACATAGAAAAATTTTGGTGGGTGACTCAAAACAAGAAAGTACACTTGATTGTTTCTCTTCACCCAAGATCGCATGAACCATTAGGGGAGTGGATATGCACTACAAGTGTATACAAGCAAAGCAAGCACATCAAACACTCATTCATTTTAACCCAACATAGCAAATGGACTTTATTTTAAGCACCAATGGAAGTGTTTATTTGTTCTGTCCAATTTTAACCACTATTGCAAAATGAGGTTGTATGGGTTTAATTTTAACCAACTTTACAAATACTTAAAGTAATTGTGAATTTTAAGCCCAATTGAAAGCTAGTTGTCTTAAGATTGTAATTTTTAAAGCCCAATGGAAATTTAGTAGTCCTAAAACATAAAACAAAGCAACATATGATGGGTTATACCATCCCCTAAGTGTCAAAACACTTTTACAATAAATAGAAATAAGAAAAACTAAAAAATCAAAATCTTCAATTTTTCTTTTCATTTTTTTCTATGTTCTAGTAAATCACATTTTTGGAGGCCTTCGGAGTGGAATTTGGGGTTGAAACTTGTGTAGGTCCCTAAATTTTCAAAGTAGAAAAACATACACATTTAATTAACAAAATATATAAAATATTGATTTTGATATATAAAAGTGTAGAGTATAATTGTGTATGTACATGTATACAAATTTTTACAAAATGTGTAATTGTGTATGTACATATATGCCAACTCAAAACAATGTTTACAAAATGTGGCTATGCCATCTCAAGAAAATCTAAAGCTTGTGGGGAATCATCAAAATGTAGCAGGTCTTCATGCCACCTGATATCAAAATGATACAAGCAATATCAATATATCATCAAAATATGTATTTTAATTTATATAAAACTATATATATACACAAGTACCTATATTAACAAGTATTCCACACATGTGTGTAAATTGAATCTACATCCTCTGATTTTTGTTTCAAAGGATATGATCAATGTGATGATGGCTTAAAGATTAAAAAAGGATAATAATCAATTTTAACTATTAACGTAAGTAATATCAATATATCATCAAATCATGTATTTCAATATATAAAACTAAAACTATACTTGTATATTATACCAAGGATTCCCCATTGTCTAGGTTGAATCTGCATGGACTCTCTTTTTTTGTCAAACTATGTGATGAATTTGTGATGATGGCTTAAGGATACAAAAAGAAAATAAATCAATTTCAACTAATAACACACACCATTTGAGGGTGATATGCAACACATTCGGATCCAGATTCCAATCCATAAACAAGGATAGAGGAAGAATCCATAGCACACCCCATCTAGGGCACTAGCACACTTGAATTTACAGACAAAATCATATAGAATTCCATAGGGCCAAGGTGAATGTAGCAATATTTTTCAGCTCATTCAATCGACACCTTATATGAGAAAGGGTGGGTGGGTGTTTCCTTTATTTCCTCCCACTACTATTTATGAACCCCACCAGGGGGTGGGAGGCTATAGAGTTGGGTGAATATAGTCAATGGGGTCTGCCTCAAGGAAATAGGGTCTTGTGGGGGCACACCAAATTGATTCTTTTTACTCCATTTGATCCCCCCTTACTTTCTATAGTTGTAGTAGAATCTTGACTATTTTTAGGTAGGGTTCATGACATCCCAAAGAGTTACAGTCCCAAAGAAAGAGCAAGTCATAGTACCAATTCCATTTGAGAAAGCACTAAAAACAAAGATGTATCCAGTGGCATAGGGAGCAATAATCCAGTTTAAGATCCCATTCCATATCCAATTAGAGAATAAGTGGGAGCAACATCCCAAATAGGTAGATAGTCATAGCCCATTCTAGAGCGAGTAATGGAGCTCGTTGAAGCAACCATTCTACTGTTCAACTATAGTTCCCTCCCACTCGGATTTGGTTTTTTCACTAATACCAACATGGATCAATAACAAAGGTGAAATATGGGTGGGAACATCACCAGGAGTGGGAGGTGCATTAGGGTTGTGTACGCAATCATTGTTGGATAGTTGGACCCTTCTTAAATTATGGGCATAATATTCTATAATTTCTTTTGTTGGCTCAACATCTGTTGATCCATAAGTGGTAAAAGTATAAGAAGGAGAAAATACCACTAGAACGCATGAATTAGGAGAGGAATAGCCAGTAGGTCCAAGGCTAGCTTAATCCCTTCCCATCCTAGCTTATCCACCACCATCAGTAGGTGTAGAGGAAGCAGCTAGGGTAGAAATATTTTTTTTATTTTTGGTCTAGTTGAAGATCCAACACAAGTAGATCCAACACCTTTCCTAGCATCCCAAGGCCTCACCACCCAAAGCACCAACCCCACTGACCAAGGCTTCACCACCACCCAAGCTTCACTACAGATTCTAGACATGCCTACCCTATATCTAGTAGTGAGCTTCCTAGTTAGTAGATCAAGTTGAAGGATCGCTCACCCTACTACTCCTTAATATACACTATCTTTCCACTACCTCTCCTAACTAGAACTCTAATCCCACTACAAACAAGGTTGTTAATTACCACCAAGGCCTATTCAATACCACCCTCCTTTGGTTAGGATGGTCTTGGGCCTTGGGTACTGAAGTGCCTTCCTACTTTCACCGAATTATGGCATGACAAAATTCTATCTATAGTTGAAGTTACATTGACCTGACCTGGGTGGCCATAATTCATTTTATCCCTACCCATGAAATGAAATATCATAGGTTACTTCCTTTAGTAAGCTAGGTTGATTGTACCTACTCAAATGAATAATGTATTTCCTTGCGATATCTTGAAATTTTTTATCCGATCACGACGAGTTGGTCACTCATCACATGGATTCAATGTCATCTATCCTTTCCAAGTCAATACTAGATTTTATCAGGCTATTATGTGATGTCCTAAGGCCAACTACTAAGTAGGGATCCTCCCACTAAAGTAGGCTACCGACTACTGAGTAGGGGTCCTCTCGATAAAGTAGGCTAGTAATATAGTTTTTTGAACTTGGTGTGCTAATCGCAAGGAACATTGAGCGAATGAGTCATTTTTGGCAGCTATTCGTTAGGAAAGAAATGGTTATTAACTGAATTAGAAAACTCAAATGTGTGGTCTCAACCAACATATGATGTAGAATTAGGGTGTACCCTTGCCAACCTAGGGGTCCCTTCCCCCCAACTACGCATCTACACACACTTAGATGGTGGTCCTCACACTTCTCTTGTCCAATCCTACATCTATGATTGAGGATTGAGAAGCACATATCATATTGCTCAAACAAGGCCTTTTAATCTCATAATGAAGAACAAAATTTTTGCTATAGAATAGTAGGGGTTTGATTCACTATGGATATTAAAGATAGCGGGTGAGCATATAAAGGAGGGGGCTAGAAGATTACTGATGAGCATTGGACAACTATTACTAGGAATTTGTACTCATTACACTTATCAATTTGTCTAAGCTGCCCAGTGAGAAACTTTGATTTGTTTCGCTGGCTGACTATCCTATCCCCTGCTACCCTCTCTTAGGGGAGGTTGGTATCCTCAATAGAAGAATGATATCTATTATATAATATCTAGCAAATTGAAAAGGGCCGCTACTATCTATACTAGCAAGATAGAGGCTAGCATTAGCTATAGTATATAGTAGTATCAACAAGAAATACTAGATCATTCTCTACATCACTTCTAAATTGAATGGGGACTATGGTTTGATGACTGTTGAGAAAAGATGAAGTTTTTGATAGAATCTAAGTCCATATAGATGTACTAGGAGGGAAGTAGGTTCGTCCTTCAATCATTAGCCAACATTTTCTGCCAATTCTTACATCTCGGGATATAATTTTTTGTAATTCAAAAAAAATGAGGATCCTAAAGTCACAAGGTATTGAGTAGGAAGATCACTATTGGGTAATGGAGCAAGAGGTTCCTAATTCCTCAGGTGAGCAGGGATTAGGTGGTGTTTTTGAACCAACCCCCCCTTTTCACCAACATAGCTCTAAATTTTAGTGGGTGGGAACTAGCCAGGTTCTAATTCTAGTAGTGGAGGTATATGTTGCCAACCCTACCACCCCCCCTAAGAGATAGATTATATTCATGGGAGGATATAGAGATGGGCCTTACATTCCCAAGGGGATAAATTTTTCACCACCACTAGAAAGCACTTATAGAAGTTACACCTAGAGAGGGCTCTATATCTATATCTCAAGAGCAAAGGAGGTAGCTAGGGAAGCAACATAAGCAGCCATTGATGTAGTAGATTCTATAGTTTATTTTGTTGGCTCAACATCCATTGATCCATAAGTGGTAGAAGAAGAAACAAGAGCAAAGGCCATTAGCACACACAAAATTAGGAGAGGCATAGCCAACAGGTCCAAGGCTAGCTTAATCCCTTCTCATCCTAGCTTACCCACCACCATTAGTAGGATAGAGGAAGCAATTAAGGTAGCACTAATTTTATTTTTTGTCTAGTCAAATATCTAGCACAAGTAGATCCACCACCTTTCCTAGCGCCCCAAGACCCCACCACCCAAGGCACCAACCCCATCGACTGACACTTCGCCACCACCCAAGCTTCGCTACCAACCATATAAGGGATAAACCCCACCAATGAATCTATGCTTTGCTATTACTAACTTGTGCTTCTAACTAGGTGGGGTGGGAGGATATAGATACACCTCAACCCCACCACAAACCCATCGACCAAAGGCAAATATGGTTGGTGAGTTACTTGGGTCGAGAATTTAAGTTGGTATTGCAAATATAACTATATATATGGGAGCATCCATGTTTAGGAGCTCTTCATGGTTTGGCTAAACCAAGCTTGGAAGCTATGTATTTCTAGGGAAGTAAGAGGTTTGAGAACTCGCTATCAGCCAAAAAATAGCACGAGTAAGGAGGTAATATGGGAAATCTGGGTGGGAGGGAATTCTAATAGCTTTCCTTTGGTCCTCTATCTCCTCCTACCTAGGAACCCTATGATTCCCACCCACCCGGCCCTACTTACTTTCCACCCACTCAGAACGATAATCTCCCACCTGAGGCCCCTACTCTTCTATAGGCAAGGCAGTGGGGTTGGTGGACCACCCACCCACCCCTTAGGCCAGCCTAATTGATTCGAGTTTTGATCTGTAAGGAAGGTTGAAAGAAAACTATTACAATACTATCACTTACTTTGGGTCAGTAAGCAATTGATTCTGCTTCGCAACTAGGTTTGGATAAATGAGGTTTAGTTGAAATAGCATGGTTCAGGTAATATTTTTTCTTGGAAAATAGATTGGTAGATGAGGTTCATCTTCACACGATTTTTAAAGGAACATTTTTTTAGGGATTGAATTAGTACTCTTGGGGACCTTTCCATTGGTGTAAACAGATTTGAATTCTAAGCATCGAGTAGAAAGTTATGACCCCAACAAGTTGGGGTAAATAATTTCCTAATTTTTTCCCAAATCTGCAAAACCAGTTAGCCTCAAAAAATAAAACTAGATGTTAGTAGAATATTAGAGAGTATGTGAAATTGAAAATTTAAAGCACATATAAAAATTAACTCTATATTTTCTTTACCAGTAAAAAGCATCATTGAAATCAATTGCATCCCTGAAATTGACAAATGCGTCACAAAAAATGAAGTGCGTCACTCTGGTGAAGTTTGAAGGTGTCACTCTATAGCAAAATAGTGATGCTAATTATGTCACTATATCAATCATTTCACTATATTTAAAATCACAATATTATCCAAAAAGATAAATGTGTCGCTATATTTAATATGCGTTGTATTTTGATCAAAAGTATCACTCTATGGTGACATGCTTCAATAGCGTCATTGAATCCATCAAAAGCGTCAACGTTTATCCAAAACCTACAACTCACGAAAACTTAAAAGTAATTCATCAAACAAAGTTAGTAAAGCCCTCCTTCTAATGCCAAAATGTGATTGTAATCATAGTATAGGTTAAATACACTAGATCCTAATGAATTTAACCCTTATTTAACCCCCTAAGCTACAATCCCAATGAGATGTTCAAAAGTTTCAAAAACTAAGAAACCATTAAACTAATCATGAAATAAACATGAAAGCTTAAAAAATCCCTAATATAGAACTCCAAACCTTATCCCATTGGGGGAGTGGTTTCGTACTAATGTGGAATAATGACCCTTTCCCAATCCCTTGGATAAAATGAGCAATTAACTCAACTCCATTGTTGAAAAACTAAGCTAGAATTGATAAAACGAAGCTATAGGTGGATGAAAAGGATGAAAAATCTTGATAATGGTGCAAGTATAAATAGAGGTAGTATTCAAACGGGCAGCCTAACTTTTCTTTAATGGAAGTGGATCCATTTCTCTCCAAATGGGAAGTATTTATAGGAGAGCAAAAGAAGAATCAAGGGTTGAGATCAATTTTATTGGTCAATGATCAAGATGGAATCAAGGGTGAAGGCATGGATCAAGGATTCTCATCAATAGTTGAGAATCAAAGATCACATGGATCAAAGAAAGCATTAAGGACTCATACTGATTCAAACAAACACACTTTGTAACAACTTTGAAAGTTTTTTAGGAAAGAATATTCCATTTTTGAAGCCAAATAGAAGAATATTCCTTTGGAATATTCACTATGCAAGTGGATGGGTGAGGAAAATTAGTAATTAGTAATTAAAACTAAGTTTTAATTGTGCAAGTTGAGGGGAAAGACTTCTCATTCAATAATTAGTTTATTTAATGAAAAGGGGATGCAAATGAAATTTAATTAAATAATTTAGGATTATTTAATTAAATGAGAGGAATTAAGGGGTTCAAATTAAATGATTTTGTTTATTTAATTAAATAGGATGAGGTGAAGGTGAAAGGGGGTGAATTAATCTAATTGAATCAATTAGATTAATAGATGAAAATGATGCATTTAATTAAATAACTAGGCTTATTTAATTAAACAAACGAAAAGAGGATGAATTTTAGGATGAAACTATGTTAGTGATTGAATTCAAGTGTGTAATACCATTCGGAACAATTTTAAGTGTCTACATTATTATATTATTATTATTATTTTATTTTATTATTATACTATTATATTTTTTTTGTTCAATAAATCACTGCTAAGGGGCAACACCCATCACTTTTGACTGGAGCTATGAACCAGTGAGGCCACATAGATTAGACCTCATCCCTAATATCTCCATAACCACCATTGCCACCACCACCTTAACCACTGACTTCCACCACCATATCCACGACTGCCACCACCATATTCACTATTGCTGCCACCATATCCACCATTGTTGTTGCCTTTGTTGACCCCACTCCCTCTTTCTCCCTGGGGAAATCCCACTCTCCACCATGGGATTCAAACCTTAGACAACCCAACTATTTCCCTTGCAACTTAATTGTTGCACTGTGGGGTCAACCCTATATTTTCATTAATATTAATATTAGTATTATATTATTATATACTTGTTTTAATATTTTTATTTTTATTTTTTTCACTTAAAAGTTATAACTTAAGTAATTGAAAAAAGAAAAAAGTGATAGTACCATGGATTGTGGAAATATAATAGCATTGATTCTAATTACTGTCAATGAAATATATTACTACAAATGAATAAAAAATAATAACACAACCATTTATTTTATTACAAAAGAATTACAGTGTTACATCCCTTTTTAAAAATGAGTAGATAATGCAAGCTCTTGTATAAATGACACATGCCACCTTTACATCAGAAATTATTGAACCAAGCTGGTATTGGTGTTATGGGATCAAGATCGTATTGTCAAATCGAGGGAATTTTTTGTAAGGAAGCTAAGGTAGTGGAACAACTTCCTAGACTAATCTTGAGAGAAGAATAATGTAAAACATTTACAAATATTTAACAATTATAGAAACTTAAATAGAAATAAACATAAATATCGTGCATACCACAACATAGTGATTTACGTGGGGAAAACCCTTTCAGGAGAAAAACCCCACACTCCAAAAGCTACTCAATATATTATTCAGAAATAACAAAGATTATAATATACTTGTAGAGAAAGCTTCTCATAGGAGTATCACCAATCTAGAGATCCAAAGACAACACAACCATTATCAGACTATCATAATACATCACAATACACATCCATAATGCAATGCCCTCATAAAATATGATTACCTTCTAGGGCAAGGCAAGCCAACAAAAAATATCGACTATTAGATAAGAGACATAATGATGAACAATCCAAATTTACAATAATAACCTATACATAAAATTTGGTAGCTTCTGGGGGCACTACCCTTGAATCCTCACTGGGGTGCACTACCCCTTGGACCCCCAACTGATGGGATGATCCCCCCAAACCCCTCATGAGGGGGACCCCCCCACATCCCCTATCATCATTGTATGACTAGTACCTTATGTATAAACAATAACTTATGTAATTGCAAGTTAGAGACACATTTTCCCAATAGTTTTTACCATGCTTGGGAAATGGGAGCCATGGATATAGAAAATTTACCTATCCCAGGTATCAACTAGAGTTGTACAAAATATGCTAAAATGGTATTAAATTTGTTACCACCCTCTTTAGGAAACTCCAAGCCACCAAGAAAGATCAAAATGACTTTGAAAGTTCATGATTCCTCTTTAAGGGCATATTTCGAAATGGTGTATGAGAAATTGATGGGTTTCCATATGGGAAAGATTAAAAGACTTCTATGGTTGCACTCCCTATGAAAGAACTTATCTCCATAAAATCTCATCATCCTAGTTCAAAACTTGGTTCAAGATCTAGGTGAACCAGATTGACTTATTTCCAATTCCACCCATTCTAAAGGAAATTGGTGTCTCTTTTAATTTGAAACCACATAAATAGAGGTGGGAGAATTTAGAGTATCCTCAATAACACCACGACATCATCCTATTCCTTATTAACCTCAAAAAATAAAGTCTTATTAGAATTCAAAACATTGTATTCAAAACCATTTTATGGACTTAAGAATGATTTTAGATGAACTCACCATCCCTATTTATGGTAAAATTTTAAGGTTAATCCAACATTCGATCATTAATTATAGTTGATAGATAATGCACTAAAATCTTATCAAAGAAAGAATTCAATGGAATTTACTCATGTGAGGTATAATTGTTTTTTTTTTAGGCATCATCAACACACAGGAGAGCCACTACAAATGTTATTTGGATTGACATATAGCTTCATGAAAGTACCTCAATCATTCCAAACATATAAAATATATTGTAAATATTATTTGTATTGACAACTAGCTTCATGTAGAGTACCTCGTGCAATTTTCAATATCAAGTTATCAACTCAATAAGTCTCACTCTCTTCAAATTAGAAGAGGATATTACTTTTTCCTTTTAAATATATCCCACTAACACATTAAATTAAGAACATCAAGAAAGTACACATAGAATCAGAGCACAAGAAAGCAACTTACAACAATAGAATAATTTCAATAGTGCAATTGTGCCTTAGCTTATGACAACCATTAATGTCGCTCATTCAACATGCTCAATAATACAATTTTCCATTAAATGCTACAAATATGTATACCATATCTTCAAGATAACAAGTTAGAACTTGTTAGTGTCAACCTCCACCAAACTTAGAAAATTTAATATTTTTTTCCCTTATGGAAATTATGAATTATTTCTTAAGGAAGAAATAGATTTTTATTTTATTGTTTTACTTTTTTGTCATTATCTAACATTTTTAAGATATTAATAATGAAATTATTAATGATACAAAATATTAGTTTCCAATATAAAATAAAATTTAATTTCTACATCAATATTTATATCTATTATTTTTTTTTATCTATGTGTAGGCTCGAGGGAACCAAAGCCCATAAAAGATAAAGGAAATAGATACAAAAATGGTTGCTCCTAAGAAGGGCTAGGTTTATTTTGTATTTATGTTAACTTTGATAAGTTTGATTACAACTTTACAACAATAACATAAACTATACTAAAATACAAATTTTTTATGTTGTATCTTCATACACTTAAACATTATATAAGTTCAAATAAACTTAAAATTATGGGTCCAACTCCTGATCGGACTCCAAGGTTGAAATTAAGGTGAAAGATCAACACTGGAAACCTCAATGATAGCTTTTAGTAACTCTAGACCCCAACATGCATGGTGGTGACATGGAACCACATTATCCCCCATAACTTCAATAAGAAATGGCACCCAAGGGCCATTGTAATTAGGATGCACAATAGGACATACCCCAACACTACTCTAGAAACCAAGCCCCGCAATGATACACTCTAAAAAATAATCAAACTTAGGTGCCATTTGGGTTTAATGAGAGATTTAGCCATATTTTTCATAGTATCTTTAGCTTCCCCAAATTCTAACATAACTGCCAAAAAATAGAGAGGAAATAATAGAATTCACTCAAAATCTATTTTCATCTTTCATGAAAAATTTCCCTAAGACCATCTTAATTTCTTCCAAAACCATCAAGGAATTAGTCTCAAATATATTCTTCATCCTCAACTCTAAAATTTCCCCCTTAAAAACCATTTGACTCTTCTTTGACTGTAAGCATAACATCAACTCCATTATAGTGTAGTCAATAGAGAAGAGATAAAGTAAATATATTAAAAAGGATACACATAACATCAAGTTGGTGAAGTACATATACATCAAAGGAACCAACACTCTAACTCAGCCCTTCAACATTTAATTCACCACAAGGTACACATAATTTTATTAGATCATTAGGAAAGTACACATGGCATCAAAATGCAACTTGGAAAAAAAGAAAAGTTTCAATGTCTTTTCAAGATATAAACAATGAAAAATACCAATTTCTTTTCAAGATATTAATGATGCAAAATACCAATGTCTCTTTAGGCTTCTTTACAAAATATAATTTATTTTCCACCTTAATAGTTTGTATATATTATTGTTAAAAATATTTTATTTTTTAATATATTTTCTTGACAATTAAGACTAATATATGTTAGAGAGATGAATAAATGAATCATATAAATATTTTAAATGTCTTTTAAGTCTTCAAAAATTAATTGATACATTTTAAACCAAAAATTTTAGTTCCCTTTTTTTAACATTAAAGGTGACAAAGCTACTATATATTTATTAAATATATTAAAAAAAAAGAATATACAAAAATTTCATTATCAACCTCCACTCAAGCTAGCAATAACATTAGCAAAGGATACCAGTAGAAAAGGATCATGATGGAGGACCTCAACTAGGAGTTTGAGTAGGAGGTGAATTGAATTGAACAAATTAAAAACAGAGATGAAAAGGGAATCATCTAAATCCTTCCTCCAAAACTCCAGACCCTATAGAGATTCAGTTTTCATATCACAAACCAAACCATTCATCATAACAACTAGGGCACTAGCTAGAATTGTTGAAGAATCCAATTCAACTTTAGGAAAGTTCCACCAACAAGGGATAACCCAAATTTAAAATTATAATTCTCAAGTGACAACTCCAACAAAGAAAGAGTGTAAATGAAAGGCTAAAAATAAGATATCACCAACATCTTCACCAACCCTTTATGCATTAAGATTTCCATGAAGTTGGACAAGAAAGAAAAAGCTACCTAATAAAATAGAGTCTAGGGGTTGTTTTCAATTCATTCACTACCCAAAATTGTTTTGATAGCCCCCTCAGTAAGCATGCAAGGAATAGTGAATACCCTACCCAACTTTTATTTAGCGTATGTTTATTGTTTCTTTTCTCCCAAAAAAATTGGGTAGCATGGCATGGCATGAAGACTTCATAATATCATAGTAAATAGAGAAGAGAGAAAGTAAATGTGTTATAAAGGATATAAATAACATCAAGTTGGTGAAGTATATATAAATTAAAGACATCAATACTTAGTCATTCACCATTTAATTCACCATAGATGAAGTAGATATCTATTGAAGAAATCAATATGTATCCATTCAACATTTAATTCACCACAAGACATACATAATGTTATTACGAAAAAAACTGCTAAGCATTGAAGATACAAATACCAACAATAAATTAAAAATGTGTCTCTATTATGAAGACTTTATGTAGAAATTTGGGTGTGTTAGGACTTCAACTTGAACAATAACTTATATACCATTGATCTACAATCATCTAATGATGTATATGTAAACCTATTTAAAGTATAAATTTTCCAACATAATCATTAGTATTTAGCATTTGATTTTTTTTTCTAGCAACATTATGATTTTTCAAAAACTTACCAACACATTCACCAAATAGTTAATCATATAGTTTTGAATATTTATATAATTTTTCATTGAACTATTTTTATTTGTTCAAATACAAGTTTAATTCACCAACAAAATTATTTTATTTTTTGAATACAAGTTTAATTCGCCAAAAAAAACTATTTTACTTTTTTGAATATAAGAATAATTTGTCAACATTATTTTATTTATTTGAATAAAAGTTTAATTTTCCAACAACATTATTTTATTTGTTTGAATAAAAGTATAATTCACCAAAATTTTCTATAAATTTCAAGGAAATTAAAAAAATTGCCAAAAAATTTAATACATTTTCTCCAAAAAGAAATTGCCAATAGAATTAATATTTTTTTAGAAAATAATGTAAGATTCACCATGTTTTTATATCTTTTACTAGAGGGGTTTCTTAAATTTATCTCTTCTTGGCCTCGTGAGAAACACATATTTACAAGCCCTAAAATTCATTCTTCTTGCAAACTTGGTAGGGATTTGTAATAGATACTAAGAGAGAGGATAGGTCCTAGGATTTTCATGTTCTATGTTAAAGGATTGAATGAGTGTAATCAGTTTAGAAATATGTCTCAGAAGAGTTCACTAAAAATCTCTAGATGTTGCACTCTTGGTTAATGTCACTCAAAACATTGGTTTCATACTTTTCACAAGGTTGAGAGATGCAAGGGCCTATGTTTGCATGGAGGAGATACAATACTTGAGATAAAAATGGTATATAGGAATTTAATATGTTATGATATCTTTTAGTTTTGAGATTCATATTTTTTACCTAGATTATCCCTCATAAATGAGAAAGATACAATATTTGAAACTACATCCCATGTGGGAGATGTATTATCATGAAGAGAAGCATTATGTTCAAGTTGAATTGCATCAAATACTTGCACAAAAAGATATATATTAAAGGTATACTTGAAAACAAGATATATTTTTATTTTATACAATTATTAGAAATAAAATTGGGCCATCCATCTCTAAAAGATTTAGAAAAATCTATAAAAAAAAATTACATGCTATAAATGACCACTTGGCTCCATGAGAATCACATCTCTACAAGCCCTAAAGTTCATTCTCCCTAAAAACTTTATAGATATTTGTAACAAATAGTTGGAGAGTGGATAGGTCCTAAGGTTTTCATGTTCTATGTTAATGGATTGAATGAGCGTAATCATTTAAAGAACACATCTCATGAAAATTCATAAGAGTTAAATAACATGTATCATAAAATATTTGTTCTCATTTTCCTCTCTTTTTCATGATCACATCCTTTTACACCTCCATAATGCAAAAATTGAAGCTCTTACATTCAGGAATACTCTTGTAACTAGTTAAAAAAGCCTTGTCCTTTGCATGATCACATTCATTCCTATCTCCATCGTGCTAAAATTTAATTTCGTACATGCAAGACTCATTATCTTACAATTCAAAGAATGTAAGAATGGTTACGAACATGTTCTATAAAATTCCAACCTTGTAATGTTTCATTCTTAAATAGCACCAATAAATCAATTTTGACATTATGAATATTAAATTAAAGACATAAATCAAGTAGCTATTTTCTATCATAGCACAAGATGTCCAAAATATTTATTTATATTCATTTCCAATTGTCAAATTGTCAAATTACACAGTTTGACTAGGCTAGCATTGCCTCATAGTCAACTCAAGTTTTACATCATATAGTTGTTGTAATATGGCTTGGAGAGATCAATTTTGGCTACTTGTGTTGTCATTGATGGCAACTAGAGTCAGAAGTTTGATTCGCAGTAGTAGCATTACTTCTACCGGAAGTAAGTTTGGAGAACAGGACATCTGGTTGCATAGGTGAAACTATGCATGATATCACTCACTGTACCAAATCATTATTTCATGGTGTGGACCTCCAGGAAATATTTATTAACAATTACACTATCCTCTGATGAGTTTTGTGGTATTGTATTAAGTCGGAGTTGGAGTTAAGAGATTCGGTAGCATGATTCATGGCTTATTTTCCATCGTGGTTGACATGCTTCGTATGATGTTTTGTGGATCTATGTGGAATATGTGTTTTGCTATTACTTATGTTTTGGGTCCCTAATAAATTCTAGTTGACTTGTGTGGGTACGCTTATCTTCAAATTAGGTAATGTGAGCCGTCATAAAATAAAATGTTATATCCTATTCTGAGGCCGACATACTTTGAATTTCTGGTTAGCGAGTATATAAAGGAGATCGATAATTCATTTTGATATATATGAAGGTGTGTTTGGATGTGTATGTGTGAAAAAAATACACGTCATGGTGGTTGATATAATACATTTATAAGGAGAGAGCGAAAAAGAGAAAATTAGTTGTTAGAAAGCATAATAGTTTTTGTATGTTAAGCAGTGCAGAGCAGAGCAGTGCAGAAGTGCGATCTGGTCAGGAGATTCAGAATTTGATCTTGAGTGTCAGCAGAACTGAATCCTAGCATGTTTTGATGTTGCATTCTCAGTTTAAATCTTGTTGTAAACTTTATCATTTGATATGTAAGGCAGTGAGCCTCTTTTCTTTGAGCAATGAGATCTAGGTAGTGTGCTTGAATGCAAGTGCATTCCCCTCTTTTATTTACTTTTAATAGAGTAAACATTATGGATTGATCTCCATCGTGGTTTTTCCCCTAACAGGTCCACGTAAAAATATCTAGTGTTAAGGTGTTCACTAATATGATTGCATGTTTTGAATATTTTCATCTATTATGTGCTGGAAATGATAAATGAAGTTCTATTATTGTTGTTGATAATTTTAGATCTGTTTTGAAAGTAGAAATCATTGAACACTTATTCACCCCCCCTCTCATTGTTCCTAGTGTCCAATAATTGGTATCTGAGCTTTGGTTCCTCTTAAGAAGTTTAACAGCTTGAGGTGATTCTTGAATCTCAATGGATGTTGGTGGTATTCAAAAATAGCTTATGGTGGCACTTGATGATCTTGATCAATCAAAAGTAGAGGTCATGGAGCTGAAATAAAATCTTGTAGATGCCAAAAAATTCATTCAATCACTAAAGGATAAGATAAATGGGTCAAGGGAAAAGAGGAAAGAGTTGTGTGCTCAATTGAAGCAAAAAGAAAGCAAAGGTTCAAATGATTTCCATCTTAATCAACCCCTAAAAGAAATAACAGAAGAATGTGAAAAGCTAGCCAAAGACAATGTAGCCCTAAAAGTTGAGATGGAATCTATGACAATGAAGTTTATCAAAGATATCAAAAAAAGAAAGAAGAATGAGGATAATCTTTCCCAATCTCTGAAAGAAAAATCCAAAGAGTGTTATAGAATTAATTGTAGAACCATTCAGTTGGAGGTTGAACTACAATAGGCCAGAAACTATGAACATGAAATTGAAAGATAGATAGTTACTCTTGGAAATGAGCTTGCTATTGCAAATGAGTTCAAGGAGAAATTCAGGATAAGTTCAGCTAAGCTTGA